>JACXGI010004186.1:0-28028 GCA_016801175.1 Esox masquinongy
CCTACCCCACATCCACGTAGATGCATTCACCTACCCCACATCCATTTAGATACTCCCACCTACCTTTAAAGTCATGTTGTTGTGTTTATGAACATCTGGTTTTGCCAAACAGTAGAAATGATATGTGAAGCAAAAAGGATTCGGTACTGAACTACCTCCAGGTTGTAAGTGTGAGGAGGTCTTCAGCTTGTATAAGGGGTTTCATACTGGTGTAAAATACACACCATTCTTCCCCAAACTTACCGGCACCGCCTTGCCCTCCTCATCACACACCATCATGATGACCTCCATGTTTTTCTGGGTGGTCTTGTTGTACTTGTCAAAGTCTCCAGCCCACAGCGTGAGGTAGATGTCGTTGCGGATGTCTCCCGGCATGATGATCTCTGGGAAGCCCAGTTTTCGAGCGACCACTGTGCTGCGGTCCACCAGGTGAGGATACTCCTTACGGATCTGGACGATGTCACCAACCAGAGCCTTCATCGTCACCCAGAGACCTGGTGGGAGGATGAAGCAGTGTCAGGGTGACGCCGACCTTTTGTCAGTCTGCACCAGTTGTGGGAGAAATAGCAAGAGTTATCCAGGAGTGTCATACCCTGTCCTCCGCTGTCTCCCCGTGATGCTGTGACTTTGTTCAGCAGGGAGTGGAGGAAGTCGTTCTCCTGGACGACCCTGCAGAGACACAGACACACACACACACACAGACAGAAAGACAAACACACCAAAACACAGAAACTACATTACAGAGTGAGGGTGAGAAGAGAAGGAGAAGGAGGAGCAGAAGAAGATGGGATGAGCAGAAGGAGGAGGAATAATGACTCACGGGAAAAAGGGGATGAAATACTGCTTCTCCTCATCACACTCTATCTTTCCTTTGATGATGTCACTTATGTCCATCACTGCAGAGAGGAAGAAAAAATTACCCTTTTACAAGGATGACCTCTCATGTTATAATACATGGTCTCTGGTCCACCAATGAATGTGGTCAGTAGGTAAAGCTTGGACCAGTGTCAATGGACCCCAATTCAAACTGTCAATGGACCCTAATTCAAAATGTCAATGAACCCCAATTCAAAATATCAATGGTCCCCAATTAAAAATGTCAATGGACCCCAATTCAGTTCAGTTCAAAATGCTTTTCACCCTTCCCACGGTCCTATGCCCTGCAGTACCTACCGGCTACCCCAAAAGGCCTGCGGAGGCCCTGGGTACACTTCTTGGTGTTGGTGTCCTTCAAGTCCATACGGCCCACCCTGACTATCTGGCAGATCAAATAGATCTTCTCTCTGTTCAAGTCCTTGTTACCCAGGTCCTGGACAGATGAAGGGAGAAATCAAAATAGCATCATACTTTTCCAGCAACTGAGGCTACCTGGTTAAACTTAGCTCATGACGCAAACCCAGTATAAAACCGCTGACCTAAATGATTTGATGCTATCTCAATCCTGAGATAGATCATTTTCTTGAAGACTGAAAGTGGATGCAACAGAGCTCTCTAGTGGTGACTTACAGTGAAGACGACCTTCAGGTTGTTCAGCATCTCAATCTCTTTAGGAAAACCTTTACTGCCCCAGCGAACCAGGTAGTTCTCACTGCACACGGAGAAGGTTAATAAGAAAAATATCTGATAAACTCTATCAACTCAATAAGATTGTAATGCATACATCAAAATAAATACACATCAACATTCATAATCAACTGTAAAGAGATGTGCTTTGAGTACAAAATCTGAGAATGGGATATTGCATAATTCATTTCTTTTGACATTTAAAAAAACTTTTCTCAATATATTTTTTTATAGACTGAGGGACAATCACTCTCCTTTAAGTGTACGATGGGGAGCAATTGCCAAGCCCTCTAAAGCCAATGCCAGACAGCTTCCAAAAATATCTCTGTCACCATTTGACAGAAGGAGGCCCTCAAGACACAGTTGCCATGATTAGGAATGTCACATGCCAGCTTTAAAACTCTGATGTAGTAGAAGTAGAAGAGCATAGATCAGTCTCTCTGAGAGTGATAGACAGATCACCCCATTACCTGTCAGCCAAGGACCTATGATATGCATTTCAATTTTCATATTTTGAAAGTATGAACTATAGATTAGACCGCAACAATGTAGAAACTGGTGAAATGTGGAGAAGTGGGGAATAGAAAGAGGAAAGACCTGAGCTAAAGAATAACCTTGACCGAGGGCTACTGCTTAGTAAAGCACGTTATCTTTTGATTTTAGCTGATCAAAATATTTCAAGAACTGTCTCCAAATGAAAAAGAAACACTCCTCAACACTTTGTGAACACACAGTTGTCCCTTACATGCAGTCCAGCCTGTCAGCCACTTACTGTTACAAAACACTTAAAAACTACATGTTCCATCAGGTAGCTAGCTACTGTAGCAGCGTTAATACGTCACAATGGACACATTTCCCACCACAACGTTACAGGCATGATCACTACTGTTTGGGTGTACACGACACGTGACTGGAAGGTGTTGTGAAACGTCATTGGTTAAATTAAGCCAATCATGCAAATGCCTGTTGTGGGAATTTTGTATTTGCTCATAAAGGCAGAGTAAGAGAGTTATCAGTCACTATCGCTGGTGTTAGAGCTGGGAGAGCTGTAATCCAGTCTCTGCTTATGTGCCACATTCAAATGTGTGCTGTTAGTTCATAAGTAGTACTCTATAGTACAGAGTTAAAGAAGAAAAAAAAAATAAAGTGGTGGGTGAGAGAAGGGAGTGAAAAAGAAATTGAGACACTGAGAAAAGCATAGAAATGTGTTGAAGGGAAACAGAAAGGCAGAATAAAAGAAACACAAGAGAGACGTGAGCAGAGTAAGACCTGATGATGGTCTGTTTGTTGGGGTCATAGAGAGACATGAAGAGTTCTGAATCTTCACCGATCCGACACACAAAGTTCCGGACAAAGACGTAGAGGCTGTGAGTGGGAGATGACTGGATGCGGGCAGAGATTCCAGAGTGGTCCGACTGAATATTAGACTACAACACAGAGAGACGGAAAGGAAAGAGAGAGAGAAGAGATAAATAAATGTAAGGGCTATGCTGTACTCTTGGATCACCTAGGACACCAAGGCTTTTCATCCTCTCTATCTTGTCAACTACTTTCTTACTTCATCCACTATTATCCCTCACTAAATCATCATCTACTGTTATACCAGTTTCTGTAACTCTACCTCACTTAATCTGTCATGTTCTGTTATCCCAGTCACTGTAACCCTACCTCCAGAACCAGGTCATGTTCTGTTATCCCAGTCACTGTAACTCTACCTCCACAACCAGGTCATGTTCTGTTATCCCAGTCTCTTTAACTCTACCTCCACAACCAGGTCATGTTCTGTTATCCCAGTCTCTTTAACTCTACCTCCACAACCAGGTCATGTTCTGTTATCCCAGTCTCTTTAACTCTACCTCCACAACCAGGTCATGTTCTGTTATCCCAGTCTCTGTAACTCTACCTCCACAACCAGGTCATGTTCTGTTATCCCAGTCTCTGTAACTCTACCTCCACAACCAGGTTATGTTCTATTATCCCAGTCTCTGTAATTCGACTTCTCTATTCTTGTCATCCACCTTCTATCAGTCTTTTATCCTCTCTTACTCTTTGTCTGACCTGTTCCTCTTTGATGCGATCATTGATCTTGGTGGTTGCGTCTTGGTGGGCCCGGAACAGGCTGATCACGCTGGCATTCTCCGGGTCCAACATATTCCCGTCGACATCCCGCACCACAAGGTCCAATTCCAAGATCCTGGAAGGGAGGAAAGTGGAATCAAAGGATAGAAAGGTTTATCCTCCAGATGATTACAAAGAGTTTCTCAAATTAAACACAATCTATTTTAGTGCTGAAGTGGCTTATTTTCCGGAGCCATACTTGTTGCCATAGTCTATCTTGGAGGTGACTTTCTGTTTGAGCTCCTTGAACTCGTCGCTAGGCAACGTTCCAGAGAGGAGCTGGGAACGCCATTCCATCAGATCCCACATCAACCTCTGCACCTGTACCACACGCTCCTTCTTATTGGCCTAGGGTGAGAGAGGCCTGTTACACACACACAAAACACACACACACACGCACGTCAAACACATCCATGCACAAACGCACACAGAGAGTTGGGGTATTTACCACATAGAGCTGTTTCCAGATGCTTCCCCATTCCCTTAGTGTGGTGGTCACCTCCTTCACCAGGGGCATCTCTGCTGACAACACCACCTCCTGGTCCCTGTCACATAATAGACCGACACACATATACTACCACATATACCATACACATACAGTGGATATAAAAAGTCTACACACCCCTGTTAAAATGCCAGGTTTTTGTGATGTAAAAGAATGAGACAAAGATAAATCATGTCAGAACTTTTTCCACATTTAATCTGACCTATAATGTGAACAAGTTCTGACATGATTTATCTTTGTCTCATTCTTTTACATCACAAGAACCTGGCATTTTAACATGGGTGTGTAGACTTTTTATATCAACTGTATACTGTACGTACGTAAACACTCTCTAACACTCACACACACACACACACACACTGACACATATTTACACACAGACATACACGCACTGACAAATGTGCACACACACTAGCACATATGTACATGTACATACACACACACAAACTGACACACCACTCACCCTCGCTTTTCAATGATGACCTTCCTAAGCTTCACTATGTTGGCCGGGAACGCACCCTTTAAGTATACGAGGGAAGAAGAGAGAGAGGAAGGCAAATGAAAAGAGGAGAGGAAATTAAAGATATAAAGCGAGAGATAGACAGAGAGGAAGAGAGAGGGAAAGAAGAAGGCAGAGAGGGAATATAAAAGAGAGGAAAAAAGACAGAGAGAAAGCAGAGAGGGGATATAAAAGAGAGAGAGGTAGAGAGAGAAAGGAGAGAAGAAGGCAGAGAGGATATAAGAAAGACAGAGGGGAAGAGTGGGAAAGGGAGGGATATATAAAGACATTTGCTTACATCCTCACCAGAATTACATTAGCACCTTCACCTTGGCAGACTATCCTGTCTTAACCTTCTTAGGTGTGTCTTACCTGTTGGTCCTTGTTCCTGGTCAGGTATCCTTTATACCAGCCTGCAACCAGAAAACACAGGTAACAGCAACTCACACACAACTCACTGGAAAACAGTCTAGTGTTAGTCTCATATCCTGAAAAAATGACCACCAAACATGACCATGTTTACATTCACAATTAACGTCCAGATATCATGCCCAGGTTCTATCCCACATTATTCCCAGTAAATCCAGAACATTCCAATTCAGCCGCTCACCATCGCAGGTCTCCTGGATGTAGACCGTGTCTCCAACCTCCAGAGACAGCTGCTTCTCCCCATGTCCAATGAAATTCCACGTTACTAGAGGAGAGCCATGGGGCTTTTCATTATTATTCTGAAACACTTATCTATCTATACTCTATTCACCTGTTCTTCAGCAGTATTAGTATGGTTATAACTGTATTCTATTCACCTGTTCTTCAGCAGTAGTACTATGGTTATAACTGTATTCTATTCACCTTTTCTTCAGCAGTAGTAGTATGGTTTTAACTGTATTCTATTCACCTGTTCTTCAGCAGTAGTAGTATGGTTATAACTGCATTCTATTCACCTGTTCTTCAGCAGTAGTAGTATGGTTATAACTGTATTCTATTCACCTGTTCTTCAGCAGTAATAGTATGGTTATAACTGTATTCTATTCACCTGTTCATTAGTAATAATATGATTGTCTACTGTATTCTATTTCCATGTTCATTAATAATAATATGATTGTCTACTGTATTCTATTTACCTGTTCATTAGTAATAATATGATTGTCTACTGTATTCTATTTCCCTGTTCATTAGTAATAATATTATTGTGTACTGTATTCTATTTACCTGTTCATTAGTAATAATATGATGGTGTACTGTATTCTATTTACCTGTTCATTAGTAATAATATGATTGTCTACTGTATTCTATTTACCGGTTCATTAGTAATAATATGACTGTCTACTGTATTCTATTTAACAGTTCATTAGTAATAATATGATTGTTTACTGTATTCTATTTACCTGATCTTCAGTAATAATATAGTGGAATACTGTATTCTATTTATTTGGTAATTAAAAATAATATTGTTGCATATATCCATTTATCGGCTGTTTATATGTTTGTGTACACGTTTGAAATGGAAATCTATTTTAACCACTGCATTGCTGTTTTTCACCCAAAAACCTTATAATGCTTCCTTCCTCCATTTCCTGTGTTTTCAATCTAACACAACTAAAATGATATTACCTTTCAAGCCAAATTGGTTGTGCATATCGCATCAGAGTTGATTTCAGGCCAATAAGATGTATAAACAGATTCACTGTGATAAAGATTAAGACTGAACATCTTTCACATACAAACTATCAGTTTTAAATTCTTATTAGTGCTACTCCAGGGAATCCCAACTATTCCCTTAACAGAAATATGTTTATGTTCATGAAGAGTGACAGTGATAGAATCAGTCTTTCTGATTAGAAAACATGGCACTGTTGAGCCTCCCCCATCGCATGTTGAGTGATCGCTGAGAGCCATGTCACCAAGACACTTTCTGTTCTGACAGCCATTTTGTTTATCTGAACACGGTGCTCTATCAGTTATCTCTACCATACCTCTCTACCTCATGACTGTGCAGATGTTCTCATGTCAGAGTAGAATGTTAGAGTCTGTTAACTGACACCTGACCACATCCTGTCGTGGAGGAAGTGAGGGTGACGGCCCAGCGCTAAAATACACACACAAACACACACTCAAACACACACACACACGTCTGCACAGGTGAGCACAGAGTACTTACCTACGCCATATTTCTCCGTAGTGGTCCTCATCCAAGGAGCCATGACTACGTCTCCCCCTCTCTTTTTCTATCTCTCTCTCCCCCTCTCTGTCTCTCTGACTTTGGCTGTCAGAGATGTTTTCCGCTCTACCTCTCACTTCTGTGTTTTTTTTTTTGTATATGAAAGCAGAGAGCTCCTCCCCATCTCCTTCCTTCCTCTTCTCATTCTCTTCTCTTCCTCTCTTCACAGCTCTTGCAGGAGAACTGTTTCAGTCGTCGTGGGTCTGGGGGCCTGTTCATCAACAGTATCATTAAATCAGATCTTAGACTCAAGAAGACAGATTGAATATGCAGACTGTTCAAATCTGTGGCAGACTGCAGTAGTCTAGTCGAAAGGGACATATTATTGTATTAACTTGATGGAAGCCATTCTGAAATGCAACTATTTTCAAACACACTTTCTACTGTGTTGCAATCCTCCTTGGCAGGCTTTCCTTAAAACTCCAGCCTTTCTCTACATGACAACCAGAGGTTGGTGTAACCCTCCTGCAACAGTCTGGGCCATACTAAATGACTGTGGACATAGCTTACTAGTACTACACCTAATTTTAAGTGATGAAGCTATAAAAGAGACAGGGGATGTGTAGTTGCCTGGCATGTCCACAAGGCGGAGGTCATTGCTAACAGTATGTTCTAAATCACAAGCACACTGCTGAGTTCCGAACACTGAGCTATAGAAGCAGAAGTTCAAGATTTTATGGGGAAATGAAAAGATAGACTTCTTCTCTTCTGTTAATAACAAGGTGGTCCCACCTTAACTCCTCCTTTCCATTTACTGGATTGGTCAGAGAGAAAAAAAAAAAGAGGTTTTAATGTTGTCATGAGAATTTTGAAGGGGAACATGTTCCCTGCCTCTGTATGATATCTGCTAAATCCGGTTACAGCATAACATTTTTTCCGCTTTTCAGAAACCACATAAGATATAAGACCAACATTAATCAATGTATTGATTAAAAAATGTCTGTGCGTTATAACTTATTAATTCATTGCCAATGAGATGCTTTTTTTAAATATGGTGAAATTTATTTCTTTATAGGGTGGTCCCAAATCTCTTGTGGACACTTTTTATGTGTAAACATAAAACAGGAGGTGACAAATCTTGGCAAGATTTCAAGCACAGTTTGTCTATATTTTATGGTGCCACAAGTATTTGGGCAGATTAACACTATGTAAATGAATGTGTTCATGTTGAAGTCTGCAATTCACAGACATCACCAGACGCTGTATATTTTCCCTGGTGACGTTCTGCCAGACTAGCACAGCAGCCATTAGACCCGGTTTGTTTCAGAGCCTTCAGTTTCTTATGCCTTCAGTCTTGTCTTCAGCATGTGACAGGCGTGATCAATTGGATTTAGATCTGGTGATTGGCTTTGAAATTCAAGATCACTGCAGTTTTTGGTCCTGAAAAACTAATAGGTAGCTATGGCAATGTGTTGAAGCGCCGTCCAATGAATTTTCCTTTGGTTGTGTCTGAGAGACAAGATGTTCCTGTACACATCAGAATACGGCCAGCACCGTATTTCACAGATAAGGTGGAATGCCGCTTCTGTTTTGTCCACATTTGCCATGAGTCTTGTGCATTAATCCATGACTAGTTTTTGCACGGTGGCAGCCCTAATCTAACCTTTCTTTTCATTATTATCTTTACCAGAGCGTAACTAGACAAGGCAACCCAGTCGGTCGCCAATCCCGCCCATCCACTCCGGATGGTGCCGAGCCAACTGACAAAGGCAGAGAACAATGAGCCACTCAGGAGCAGTTTTCTCTCAAAGTTGACAAGGTCGTTTGAATCTTGTCGGATGTTTACACCAATCACATTAACTTTAGCAACCGCACATTTCAAATATTTATCTAAAAACAAAAAAAAATCTTCTTCACTTCACCTGGTAGGAGCAGCCAGCCTTGGTAGAATGCAAACTAAGAGTCTGCAGAGGCCGAGACCTGAAAAGATGAGGATATAGAAGAGAGTGTCAGAATAAGTCGTTTTGGTTTCCTTCTGTGGGAGATGAAGGTTTTCCACTCACTGGCATCATCTCAACCACTAAAACCACAGGACACAAAAATCATTCCTGCAGCTGAAAATGTGCATTTTCATCATGCTTTATACACTACACTTACAGTACATCTATGCTCCAGCCCAAAGCTGAACAGTAACTCCACACCACAGCAACTACAGTGGTCCTGGGGAGATGTGTTTTTCACAGTACAGAAAAGTTCTATTTAATTTTAAATCTTCACTGCTGTTATTCAACTTTCCCTCTGATATCCGTATAGCCCTAACAGTCCAGCCGAATTGGCCCTTGCCCAAGAGTCAGAGAGAGCATGGAAACCGGTCTGCAAGTGTGTGTGTGAGTGCCTGAGTGCTTGCGATACGCTATCACCTTGACGTGATTCCACAAGAAAGGCAGAAACCCTGTGACTCACAAGGAGAAAAGAGGGTGGAGCTTACAGGCCTGTGGTGTCAGGACTGAAGAAAGTGAAACGGTTGAGGTAGTCAGGTGTGCTCATGTGAACACAGATGTGTGTGTTCATCCCATCCTCTAACAGAATACTACCTGTAACAGTCTGTACTTCAGCCTGATAGTCATCTTTTACAGCTATTGTCATATGCCTCGTATGTAGAGCAAAAATTCCAATTCTACTTTGCCGTCCCAACACTTGGAGAGCATTGTAAAGGGGAAGACTCATACATTGACTAACAGTGTGTACAACCTACGTGGGAAGAGAGAGAGGGAGAGACAGAGAGCAAGAGAGAGAGAGAGAGAGAGAGAGAGAGGAATGAGAAGAGAAGGGGGGGAGAGAAATTCACACAAACACATGTGATGAATGAGCCAGTCCAGTCCAGTCTAACGGAGCAGAGAACAGAGGGGCAGAGACGAGAACGCTGACGCCACGGGGGCCGTAGCACCACTTAGACTGGGGTAAGTTTTACCCTGTTTCTTATGATAATGACAATCATGTTGGTTACATTTGTAGTAGATGGCCCCAGAACTACATTCTCACACAGCACTCTCTTTGCAGTTTTGACACGAACTTGAATGCATTTGTTTTCAAATCATGTTTTGCAAGTGTTCAAAAGCCCATCAATAGGTTCTGTTCTGAAGCGCATTAATAAGCTACCAAAGACGTCCGTCTCTGGCCCCACCTGCCCTGTGTGAATTAGTATTTTTAACTTACACAGCCATTTACATGCTCTGCCAACATACAGTGTTCACAGACTGCAAGGTACTGAGAGCACAATAACACAGGGGTCATCGAATCTCCTTGAAACTGGGAATGAGGAAAAGTGGATGCATGGTTTTCTACAGAAAAACCTGATTGTACTTTTTTCTTTCTTAGTCAACTTTTAAAAAAATAAATGAGATTAGATGTTTTTGTTTGTGTAAATGGTGTGGTTCTCATTGTGGTATTGAGCTCTTGTTATCGTGTGGAAGATCAGCATAGAGAAAAAGAGAGCGACAACAACTTTGTCATATTTGTAAACTGTCGTATTTGCGACTACATGGATATCTAGACTCCAACACGTGCTGAAAAAGGAATGCATACTTTGGAGAATTTTTGTGTAAAAAACAGTTGAGGTGTCCTCTAGCTGTTTCAGATGTTAGTTTCGGATGTTAGTATTAATTATTAGCAGTGTTCAGTGGATTTCCTCCATTAGAGCTAAAGCAAGGTTTCTGGTGATGTCTGAGCAGGACATAACCAACCTGCTGTGTTGGTTTCTATGTGACTATATGTCTGTGTTCACAATAAAGGCGTATTCACACTAACAACAGTTATTGTGAAAACATTGCAATTTAAATAATGTCAGCATAATGTAAATACTATTTTCTACTTTCAACCTATTACAACAACAAACCTCAGCGATAAGTGTAAAACATGTGAGCTGTAAAATATTATCTGCGGCTTTGGGAAACAGGGCAAGCTAGTTAGAAAGCTGGCTTGTTTGGTTTGTTATCTAGTTATTTTTATAAACTAACTTCAATAGAACAACAAGCCTATAGTCACAACAGTTTTTGGTCACTGTTTTTGGCATGTGCCAATCCAAATTCAATGTGAAGTATCCCAAAGTATCCCATTGAATGCACACGACATCAGATGTTTGTTGATATTCAACGCATATAACTAGAACTGCAGTATGTGTGAGTGTTTCCAACACGTCTCACATGAGAATTGCATGAATACTTTTCTTGAATGACAAATTATGTAAATGTTCATCATTTATACTTAAAGGTTAAATCAGCATTTGACTCAGTACCCAGGCCAATTCCTTGTAAAAACTCAGCCGTTTGATTAGAATTAAAAAAATGGCATCTATGTCGAACAAAAATCATACTGTTTAGAAAGAATAGCTGCTGCTCTTGTAAAAGCTAATGGAGATCAGAATAGACTTAAACTTCAACTGTCTCCAGGCACTGCATGATATAGTCTTTGCAGGCCCAGTTCTAGAGAAAAAGCCAACCTCAAACTCCTTGGCTAGACTCCAACTTCCTATGCTACGCAGTTTTTTTTTATTATTAGCACACATACGTAGATAAATCTTACCCTTTTTGATAAATCATTCACTTCCCTTTTCTTCCCCTAAAACTACTGATTAAAGCTACTGACAAAAACCCATCCAGTCCTTTCACCTCTAAGTGGTCCCGAATTCACTTATGTAGAGACGACAAGGGAAGGATTCAGGATGTAACTCTCATGTGAACCTAATATGGCTTGCATGGGTCATCTGAAATGTCATGTAAGGTTATTTCAAGATTAAGTTATTGTCCTTTCACAGTGTATACAAATAACTCACCAAGGGCCTAAAAATGACCTACAGTGTTTCAATATACCATCTTTCAAATAATAACAGATCACATTCTGCTTAAATAGCTCATGTAAACTCATAGCTTTGTGACAGACCAATGATGTCTTGTAAGATGTAAACGTATTGGAGTCTGAAATTACAGAAAAAGTATACTACTTCTATAACAAAACAACTGATAAAGGTACGTGTGTGAGCATGCATGCATGCAAATTAGATATTATTAAAACTGTTAGAAAATATTACAGTTAGCACATTGTTTAGCAATGGCACATTGTATTCCAACTTTTGAAAATAAACCATATTAATGGGATTAGACTAGCGCTGTTCCTAACTAGAATTGCTTGTACCTTGGTCAAGAATGAATCCTCATGTATACAGAGCAAATAAATGATATGGAATCCTTAACCTGGACCTTCAGCCTAGCATGCAAACATGATGTATGTTATTAATTTCTAACGTTGGCTTTTCAAATCAGCATATTATTGTAGGAAATTTGTGAGAAAATATATATTTTTTTAAAAAGCACTATGAGCACCAGAATGTAGGGATGAAAACTGTATGTTTCAAACATTTTCCATAAAAAATGGAAAAATCAAGACACTGATTTCTGGACAAACATACTGAGAAAAAAAGATCTTAAACATATTATAAACAGGGCAAGGGTAAGGTATTAAAGACTCCTGTCAACTAATATCAAAATTAATATGTAGTTTTGCCAAGATGATACATCTTGAGTAAGCTTAAAGGGAACAACGAATATCTACAATTTGTCAAAGCTCATAAATCTCTTGAAGTAATTGTTGAACTGCCTCTCTACGCACACGACTAACCTCACTCAGGAGGAGTAGGGTTGAGCTAGTGAGTGTAGCGTCATTTGGTTTCATTGGTCTCTCACCATTAAGACGATTTGATAGAACTTTGTGAAATAACAATTGTCTACGTGATAAACAAATGTTCTGTCACACAAAAACACGACACAACAATCGAAGAACGATTTTTATGGTTGAACGTCAGACCGAATGTAAGAAAAAGCTTGGTTCATAAGTGGTGGTCATCAGCACGAAAATAAATGTTAACATTTCTCACAGTATTTCAAATGTAATTTAGTATATTAAGCGTGAACAAAAGAGGACCTAATATTGCTCTGTATTAAACACATTTCTTCAAGAAATGTTTATTTGACCACTTTGGATATCATCGCCCGAGTTATATTGCATGGAGTCCTGAAATGGGAATGAGCTCAAAAACAGACATGAGCTCTCAGACCTAATGACATCTTGCTAATTAAAAGGGAATAATTAATTATGTCAAAGTCATTCGACACGTCTCTAAACAATGCAGCACAAGTCATCTTATCGTCCACGTCTCTGGCAATAATATTATCTACAACCAGTGTGGTTGCAGATACACTGATACATTAAAGCACATTACAAAATGTAGTCAGAAAAGAGTGAAGCTGTGTTCTCACTAGTGATTCAGATTTTTTTTGCTAGACAAGATCATTAATAAATTTGTCAGTAATTACCTTGAGTCCCTCCCTTAATCTGTGATCTTTTAAGATGCTCATGCCATGGACCTTTTATCAATTAGATTTTGGGATTTTAGGACCTACGTGGGTATGCAAAAAAAAATTAAATGTGTAATGGGCATTTAGATGAAATGACCAAAACAACAGACCAAAAAAGGAATCATTAGGAAGTTTATCTTAAGATGCATTTCTTTAAATATTTTCATTACATTTTATTCTAATAGACTGAGGGTTGGAGGGACAGACAGAAAGACAGACACCTCTCTGAGGCCTGTCTGTGGGAAATGGGTCTGTCGTTAGCCAGTGTAGGGCCACCACCAGGCACAGGGGCTGCCTATATACAGACATGCTCTGCCAACAGTCCCCTAAAACCATAGTAGAGAAAGAGAAAAGGTGTGTGTGAGTGTGTGAGTGAGTGAGTGAGTGAGTGAGTGACTGACTGACTGAGTGAGTGAAAGAAAGAGATTCCTAGAGATGTGATGGTACAATGGCAGATTGCATGTACCTTTGGGTGATCTGTCCATGTGTGTGTGATCCCGATTTCTATTTGAATCCAGAATACAGAATGCAATAATGAGTCCAAGTTAAAGACCAACGCACTGAACATGTGAGTCTTCAACTGGGTTACATGGCATTAACATCTGTGGACAGAGTGAAAGCAAAAAGGCTATTGGCTTCCCTTTTCCCACCACCACTTCCTTTAACACCCACCGCTTTCTCACCCCCGTCCCCCACTCCCCCACTGAGTTGGTAAATTAAATGATAAGCACTTTGAAAGATTAGACTACTAACATACCAATGCTGGCACACGTCCCAAAACTCCATTTAATCATAAGAGGGTGAGCAAACAACAATTGCTGACGCACATTCACACACACACACACACACACAAACTCACACACACACACACACACACACAATCTCACACACACACACACACACACACACACATACACACAGGTAACCTTATCAGCATATCTTGAGTTGAATATTCCAGCACAATACCAGTGTTAACTACTGCCCTCATTTTCCATCTCTAATCTTGATAAGACAGAAAGTGCTGTGCTTTGCTTTGGTCTACTTCATATTTTCTGATAGTGGAAGTAACTGTGCTTGTAAGAAGATTGGAAGAGTATCTCCTTGCCATACAAAGGTCATGATACTTTTGTAAACAAACTTCCTGTTTCTGTCTGTATGTTTAGAGGAAGTTGTGGCCTGAATGAGATATGGGACGGAGTGAGCCAGCCACTAACAGAAGCAGATGTTCTACAATATTTCGTCAGCCAGTGGACTAACCATCAGCCCATCATTTCTTCTTAACCAGGACCTGGGGTCAACCAGATCTCTAATACAGGACCTGGGGTCAACCGGATCTCTAATACAGGACCTGGGGTCAACCAGCTCTCTAACTTATACAGGACCTGGGGTCAACCAGATCTCTAACTTATACAGGACCTGGGGTCAACCAGATCTCTAATACAGGACCTGGGGTCACACCGATCTCTAACTTAAACAGGACCTGGGGTCACACAGATCTCTAACTTAAACAGGACCTGGGGTCACACAGATCTTTAACTCAAATAGGACCTGGGGTCACACTGACCTCTAACTGACACAGGACCTGGGGTTAAACTGACCTCTACCTGACACACTGACCTCTACATCATGAGTTTACATATAATATGATATATAAATGTGTCAGATTTACAATAAATTATTAAGGAAAATAAAAGACAGATGAATGTCCATCTTCAGACATGTTTATTGACCTGGTCATGTCAAGATACACTTTCTCTGAAGGATTAATCCACAGGTCTGGGCATAACTGGAGTAAGGACAGGGGTTAGTGTTGGGACTAGGTAGAGGGCTGGGGTTAGTGTTGGGTCTAGGTGGAGGGCAGGGGTTAGTGTTGGGCCCAGGCGGAGGGCAGGGGTTAGTGTTGGGTCTAGGTGGAGGGCAGGGGTTAGTGTTGGATCTTGGTGGAGGGCAGGGGTTAGGGTTGGATCTTGGTGGAGGGCAGGGGTTAGTGTGTGGTCTAGGTGGAGGGCAGGGGTTAGTGTTGGGTCTAGGTGGAGGGCAGGGGTTAGTGTTGGGTCTAGGTGGAGGGCAGGGGTTAGTGTTGGGTCAAGGTGGAGGGCAGGGGTTAGTGTTGGGTCAAGGTGGAGGGCAGGGGTTAGTGCTGGGACTAGGTGGAGGGCAGGGAGGATGCTGTCTGGGGTGATAATAGGTATCTCCATGTCTCTACTCATTCTGCTGACCGTGTGCGGTAACGTGCTGGTGTGTCTGGCTGTCTGTGCCACAAGACGTCTCCGCTGCCTCACAAACTGTTTCATCGTCTCCCTGGCTGTCACCGACCTACTGCTTGGCATGCTGGTCTTGCCCTTCTCTGCCCTCACCTACTTCACAGAATGGCCGCTGGGTCCAACCTTCTGCAACATCTATACCTCACTGGACGTTATGTTGTGCACAGCCTCCATCCTCACCCTGCTGGCCATCAGCTTGGACCGCTACCTGGCTGTGACCATGCCCCTTAGATACTCCTCACTGGTGCTGCCCAGAAGAGTTGCCGTGGCGATGGCGGCAGTGTGGGCAGTGTCGCTGGCGGTGTCGTTCCTGCCGATCCACCTGGGCTGGAACACGGAGGACGGCAAAGTGCAGAACCGCGGACCGGAGGAACACGGGGCGTGCAAATTTGAGCTGAACCCGTTGTACGCTGTGGTGGACGCCTCCCTGACCTTCTATCTCCCCCTGCTGGTGATGTGCTGGACCTACTACCGGATCCTCCGCATCGCCCGGGGCCAGGCCAGACGCATCATCCACACACGACCCCACCTCAACACCAACCACAGCGACCCCTCATCAACCCCGCCCTCAGCCCTCAACTCGGTAACAGCGGTCGCTCTACGGGAACACAAAGCCACGGTGACTTTAGCGGCAGTGATTGGGGCGTTCGTGGTGTGCTGGTTCCCTTATTTCACCATGTTTACCATCAAGGGTCTGAAGAAGCAGAGAGACTTCCCATCAGACTACCCCATGGTGGTGTGGCTGGGGTATGCCAACTCAGCCCTCAACCCCGTGCTATACGCTGCCCTAAACAGAGACTTTAGGTCGGCCTACGCCCGCCTGCTGCGTTGTGGTTACCATGGATGCGGCAGGATGGGGAGGCCGCCGTGCCCAAACGCGTACACCCCAGGTAAAATGAGCAAAGACAAAGACCTGACACCAGGTGAATACACGATGACTCATGGGACTGACGTGCTCTGTTAGGTCAGTGGTGAGCATGACAGACAGGACGTCTCATTATGGTCTTCTGCTCTTGCACTCTCAGGCACGGCGGGGGAGAGCGGGGGGGAAGTGGCTCTGCTGTGTGGACACACCTCTTCCTGTAGGGCGGGACAAGGTGAGACGGGTATAATCATGATGCTACAGGAAGTCAACCAGGGGACAGCCACAGCCACTCCGGACCACGTCAACGGAGTCACTGTGAACAATGACAGGTAAGGGGAGATTACTACTGAGCCCCAAAGAGTATAGATAACAAGAAATGATACGCGGTTCAAGCCTTGACTTGCCAATGACAGTAGCCGGGATTCCCATGAGGCAGTGCATTATGACCAGCATGGCTGGGGGCTGAGGCGGTTAACTGAGGGAGAATGACCTCATGCTCTAACTTGGGGAGAAGTTTAAAAAAGCAAGCACAATGGCTTGGTCAAACTACACCGTATACTGTACTGTACTGAGACACAGTCATTAGCCTTTGCCATTGTAGAATAGGGTTATAAATAACACTCAAATTTGCTGAGGTTCGGGGCCCCTGAATGGCCCAGCCTCCAAGTTACTTATGTTATTGCGAGAGCAAAGTTGTAGTGCTGCACGTGGATGGCTCCTGAGGTCTCCAGGCTGAGTGAGCTAGAAGACAAATGCGTTTGGATGTGCTTTGGAAAACACATCTACGTCTTGATTCTCCCGAGCCGAGAGCTGCTGCAAACGGCCTTAATCACAAATTGGACACCACAGAATTGGGGAGATTTTTTTCTTTCACAATTGTAATAGCCAAGGTAAGAATGATTGTCGGAGACATACCTACCATTCTCGACTGCTAAGATACGTTTAGCAGTTGGCCTCCATTGTAACCTTATGAGCACAGCAGTGTTCTTTGTTTGCAAAACAGTTAATCATTTCTCATTGCTTTCACACACAATGTCAATGCTATTCATATTTTGTCAAACCCATAAACACAACTCCTTACAAAAAATGCATAACTCAATTGAGTAAATAATGTCAAACAAAATTAGACCTTCGGGTCACAGCTGATCTCCCTTGAATGTGAACCTCTTCAGTACATACACAAAACCTCTGTTTAATCAGCAATCAGTCCATATTGATGCATAAAAGAGGTTACTATTGAGCTGCTATTTGCAAGTATGCACTAAGCGAGGGTAAGGGAAGAATGACAATAAGTAAGTTACAATATATACCACACTGAATACAGTAAAATACAGGTGTGAAACACATTTTAGATTTATTTTGCTGTGTTTTGTTAGATTGATGTATTTTATTCTCTGTATACTGCATTTGTAAAGGACAGAATGGAACAAGGTAAAACAAACCTATAAACCTTGGACTTCTAGATATTCATGCTCTTCAGTGACATTGTGCTTAGGTCACCTTTAGTAAAATCACTGTAGTGAGAACAAAAAAAAACATGCCATGGTATTAGAACATGCTTACTTGCCTTTTATGGTGCAAACTAAATTAGGAGAGGGTTAACCATGCTAGGGTAGCCTATATTTAGTTTGGAAATAAAATTTGTCATTCTGGCAAACAGTGTTTTTTTCGCTTGGCCCTATAAATTTTGAAACGTAAATTCTGCATGGACAAAAGGGGCTCAAGCAATTGAGAAAAACTGTATTGGGCCATTGTGTAGTGATTGCTTGGAATAACATCTGATACGACGGTCACAACAAGCCAGTGAGCTCCAGCGCCCTCTCACCATCATTTAGATCACAGAAACTTGTTGGTACTTATCACCCTCACCTGTGCTCCTGATTACTGTCCTTGTATAGGGTCCTCCTTACTTAGTGTATCTTGTCTGTCATTGTTTGGGATTCTATTCCTTTTGTAACATTGTTCTGTTCATGTCTCGTTTAGGTTCTGTTACATTTTAGTTCTTTGTATTTAAAAGTTCTCCATTCACCCTGCGCTGTGTCCTTGCCTCCAACACGCAACGTTCCTTTGACAAGCTGTGTCTTTTGATGCAAGTACTTCACTTTGCGTCATGTATTTAATGTTTTCAGCTTTTTAGGGCATATAGCAAGTGAAATGTGGCCAACAGAGTTTGTCATTTGGACCAGTGTGTTAACTTCTTTGAAACAGTGAATTCCGTATGGGCAAAACTGCTCAAGCAATCGAGAAAAACTGCAGTATTATGTCATAATAAGCACCCTAATTGCAAGCGAGGTCTAGGAAGGAAGCTAATCTCACATTTTCTGCAATTTACAACAAATACAAAATCTCACCAAACATAAATTACGTTTCCATACACAATAACTGGTCGAACATTCGGTCTCCCTCCCTTTTCGAATGTTCTTGCCATCAGGCCAACGTTACTAAACATGAGAGGCAAATGTTCATAACATCATATAGGGCTTGTTATGGACAGGCCGTCTCCTCTTCACACACTAATCTTCCCACCGAGACACCATTCTATGTCTTGTATGTCAGATCCTCCTGACCATGTGTCTGTCTTTGAGGAGGAATCGAAGTGTCTTGCCAGACCTGAACACTGAGCCCAGACAGACAGCCTAAATCACACACACGTCCTAGGAGATGACCCACATCACTGACAGGTCAGACAAGACATTTTAGCCCATTAAAAAACATTTACTGAAAGAGAAAACAGATGTACTAATTGTTTAAGACAGTGAATGTTATATGAAGATGCATACTCTAAATAAAGGATGTGTAGGTTATATGAAGAATGTGTAGGTTATATGAAGGATGTGTAGGTTATATGAAGAATGTGTAGGTTATATAAAGGATATGTAGGTTATATGAAGAATGTGTAGGTTATATTAAGGATGTGTAGGTTATATGAAGGATGTGTAGGTTATATGAAGGATCTGTAGGTTCTATGAACAATGTGTAGGTTATATGAACAATGTGTAGGTTATATGAACAATGTGTAGGTTATATGAAAGATGTGTAGGTTATATGAAGAATGTGTAGGTTATATGAAGGATGTGATGGCCATGTGAAAGACAAGTAGGCTATATGATGGATAAAAACATCATATTAAGGATCTGTAGGCTACATGAAGGATGTCTAGACTATATGAAGGATGTCTAGACTATATGAAGGATGTCTAGACTATATGAAGGATGTCTAGGCTATATGAAGGATGTCTAGGCTATATGAAGGATGTCTAGACTATATGAAGGATGTCTAGACTATATGAAGGATGTCTAAACTATATGAAGGATGAAAAGGAAATGTGGACACACACTAAAGTATTCCTTATGTTCCCCTCCAGGGCCCTGCAACTCTTTGGCCAACTTCACAAAGAACAATAGGCTACCAGATATAAAGCAGGTCTTCCTGAATATCACAGAAAATCCATAACATATAATACCAGGGATCTCCAACCAAAGAAATGGAATTACACTTCTATTCCTCCAGCCCATGAGAACTGACAGGGTCAAGCCACAAGTCACTTTGCCCTAGAAGACTTTAGACCTGGAAAGGGATGTCGTGCGACGGACAGACAGACACTGCCATAGACAGACAAAAGCTCTCTCATCAGACTGGTGATGAACTCCAACGGCTTGTATTATTCACCTTAACCTGACAGAGAGGGTCTAATAAAACGGATACACCCTCTGGTGATGGGACACAGTTTCTTAGCGGAAAAGGAGAGTGGACCTATCAATTATTTCATTTGTATCAAAACAATCAGTGTTCTGAGAAAATATTATTTAAAATATCGGAGCGTTTTATTGGTTTGAGGAAATGTTTTTCTGTGCAGCTATGGGTCTTCTATAATTGGGTTTACAGCCCTGTCCTCAGGCCTCCCCGGACCATTCATATTCCCATGAGGAGAAGATATGGAGACCAGCTCTGTGAGGTATTACGGATGACAGTATGAGTACAGGACTAAATCATGGCCCAGACATTCTGATATTTGTCATGTCTACCACACTACAACATATGGCCTTGTAAGGTTTTAATGGTAGGCCCTGTACACCAGGGATGGAACTGAACCAAACAGCAGAGGAAAATGCATTTTCTAGTAGTCAAGGAAAGTGTGGCAATATATTCAGCTACTAATTAATGGTAGCAAGTCAAGTAATGTTTGTGAAGAACTTGGTTGATGTACTGTAAGGTCTGTCTAGGTTAAAGTTGTTTCTGAGGAAATGAGGCACAGTGCTGGTCTACACCCATCAACCATCTGTCACAACAATTGTACAATGAATCTGGTTTGTATACACATTCATTTAGGAATCCACCCCGGTAAATTTCATACAAGAGCATTTTTGTCCAAGCTCACTCTACTCTATTACCTTTGAACATGAGCACAGGGAAGCCAGATATGACAGAGAGGAAAAGACGTAGAGGTGAGGAAATATAACTGATTTTAAACACTATGACTCAACCAAGATCGCCCTAGCAGGCAAAAAACAAGGTTTTTGAAAACAAACAATAAAAATAGGTGAACACAGTTTTATTACTCATGAATGAAATCAAATGTTGATTGTATAAATCAACATTTGGGGTCTGTAGAAATATACAATATTTGTATTTAAAACATTTACACCAAAATGTTAGACAACTTGTGTGAGGTGCGTTAACAAATATTCCGGTATAGTCTTGAAATCCAATATTAGTCATCTCACTTCTAACCACAGTACAATCTGTGTTCTTCCTTTCCAAAATCCATGAACTGAGTCAAAATGAATAATATCTGAATTATCTCTGCCTACTGGTTATCGAGGATTGTTATGGGTACATGGCCTCACCTACAATATTAAGGTCAGTTTGGATCTTAGAGGATGAAGGAAACAAGACCAGGAGAAGAGAGGAGAGGAAAGCAGGCAAAGTGAAAGACAGAGAGTGAATTGGGGGTGGGGGGTGCTGTGCTCCAGAGAAGCTGGAGTCATAACTCATCTTTTATTAAAAATGATGAAAAAAAGTTAATGACTTAATAAGATCTGGCGAGAGGAGGGATGGAGAACAGAGGAGGGGAGGATGGAGATAAAGAAGGAGAGAGAAAGGAATGCAGACAAAGAGAGAAAGAAAGAGGCCAGACAAAAAGAAAGCGAGACTTTGACAGAGAGCATATAGTGAAATTACAGTATGTATGACAATTCACACTTCTCTCCATTATATGTTAAACATTTATTTACATAGGCGAAGCAATCCTTCTAAACATTTACAAAGGATTTCCTTGAAGGATGCAGTGTTTAAGACCAATCAACTTCAATCAGCCATTTTCTGACAAGCCAAGTCCCTCAGCGATAGCCAGGTAATTAAAGGTAGTTAATAAGCAATTAAAAGAGATGAGAGGTAGTAACTTCACATCGTCTCCTTCCACTAGGGTCCTGCATTCACACTGGATTATGGGAGGGATACAGTTTGGAGAAGATGTCTCTATGGTACATATTTGCATATGGACAAATGACGGATTAATTACTGTTAAAACATCAGCATCTTAACGAGTTAGAAAATAATTAAGAGGCCATTAACAGTAACACAGAAAAGCTAAGAACACGCAGACTCAGAGCACACACAACATGAACAAAGACAGAAAGTTTTAGGATTAAATATTGCTCCCCAACACCCTGTTCTTTTCTACCTCAGCCTCCCTCCCTCACACCTCTCTCTCTGTGCTTTTCTATCTCGCTGTCTTCAGCCTTCCTCTCTTCTCTCTTCCCCCTTTATATATTCTGCCTCTCCTCTTTCTCTGAAACATGCTTGCAGGGTGCAGTCCTGTGAAGGAATTTAATATGCAACTTTTATATGAGAAACCAATCGTATGTGTCTGTGCCCATTCTCACTGCAATCTATTGGTTAGCTAGGCTAATGCAATACAGAGAGGCTGGGCTATTTATCAAAAAAAGCCATGCCTATATCTCCCTCTGTCACCATCTCTTTCTTGCTCTCATACACTTTCTCTCTATATATCCATCTACCTCCCTCTTTCCCTCTTTTTCTTTCTCGCTTCCTCCCTCGCTATTTCTCTCTTTACTTTCCTCATATTTTCCAGTGTGATTAAATCACTGGAACAATGAGTTATTACTGTCCAGAGGGCTTTTCCCAGTTAATGGGGTATTTGGGATCATTGGGCAACACTGGTCAAAAAACAGTCATTATATTGCATTATGGGGCATTACATGACGTTACTTGGCGTTACGTGGCATTATGTGGCGTTACGTGGCGTTACGTGGCGTTCTATGGTGTTATATGCCATTGAGTGCTATTATATGGCATTATAGGGTTAAGGTGTTATAGCATTATAGGCAAATGTAAAAAAAATACCATTTACCATTGTTCTTATTGCCCTTTTTCCTTACAAATGTATGCTACAAACACACACACATACGCACTGTAACACACAAACATACACACTCAAAACTTTGGCATTAGCACACAGACTGATGAGGCACCTGCAGCAATTAAAACAAATGTAAGTTGCTAAATTCATTAGACAGGATCAGCTAGATATATGGCCACTGTGTAATAGCTGATGGCAATTAATAAGAGATTAGTGGTAATCAGACCTGTAATAACATCTCACCCTGTGGGCACTGCTGGAAATTAATAATCATATCTTTACAAACAAGCACACATACATACATACACACAATCTCTCTCACACACACAGACACACACACACACACACAAGCCCTAACATGTACTCCTGTGTTAAGGAATTGATGAGGAGCCTATATCGTAAGTTCCCTGTCTCACGCTCTCTCTCTCCCTCTCTCTCTCTCCCCCTCTCTCTCTCTCTCTCTCTCTCTCTCTCTCTCTCTCTCCCTCTCTCTCTCTCTCTCTCTCTCTCTGTCTCTCTCTCCCATATCGTCAGTCTGTAACAGAACCTGCTGAACTGTGGAGGCTAACTTCCTTTCACTGCAGTATGAAAACCCAATGTGTGAGTGTGTATACAGTATCAATGGCTGTGTGTGTGTGCGGGGGGGGGGGGTACAGAGAGGGGACAGCTTGAGACTCTCCCCACCCCCAGGGGTCCTCACACCAATCAGCGGTGTGCACTGAGAATCAATTAACACCAGTGGGAGGGGGCAGAGGGTATGAACGCACATACAGACACACACATATACACACACACACACGCACACACACACACACACATACAGGCATACACACATACAGGCACACAGACACACACATACAGACGCGCGCACACACACACATATAGACACACATACAGGCACACACAGACACACACACATGCAGACACACACATACAGGCACATAGACACACATACACACACATACAGGCACATGCAGACACGCACAAAACACACAAATAAAGACACACTCAGAGACTCCCCGTCCACACACACACTCTGTCCACACACATGGTCCTGTCCGAGAAAATATCCATCAGAACTCACACAATTGTTATATGCCAACAACTATGCCCACACACACACATACACCCACACACACACACACACACACAAACACACACTCTCCCCGTCTCTCTCTCACTCATAAGCATGTGTTTCTATCTCCTGGTGTGCGCCGGTCTCTGATGTCGAGAAGTCTGGGAACAGATTGTAGGTCAGTAGGGAAGGAAGACCGAGGTCACCCCCATGCGTGTGTGTTTGTGTGGAGAAAATATACGACCACATTGACATGGGTGTAAATGAATATGATAAATGATGTTCACTCCAAACGCACTTAGGATTTCACCATCATAGGGGAGACGGTGAAACTCTTCACACAGTCAGCAAAACAGAAGTGTATGTGGACCAAACTGTGAATCATTTCTCATTGCCTTCACACAAAACGCATTCGATGAACACATTCTTCAAAATCCATGAACTCTGTTCTCATTCATACTCCACCACATGCAAAACAATATATTCGCAGCACGTTTTTTTTCAAATGCTTACACACTGTTCCCAAAACTGTTAAAAACACATTCAAAACAGAATGATGGCAACTGCTGTGCATTTCTGCAGTAACCAGATTGAAATATAAAGAAAGTGTTTAATATTTGTGAAAAAATGTTAATAATAGAATATTTAATCAATCCAAACACAGTTGATTGCAGTTTCAGCTGAAAACCTACCCAAGTGTTGTACACTGTACCCTTTGAGAGAAACGGTGAACGTGTGAAAGAACTCCAGTATCAATATTTCCAGTAAGATGTCTTCCAGTAAGATGTCTGTTCAATAACCAAACAGGGTATATACACATCTACGCATAATGTAAAGTACTGTAAACCTGTGGATTTACTGTTTTTTTAGAGAGAAATGGAGATGGAAGCCAGTCAAACTGCACATAAATTCATCATTGCGGATGAAGCTTGATTCAACCTGGCAAAAACACTATGCAGGGGAAGAAATGTGATTGGTCAGAGAGCCACCGTGGATGTCCCAGGCCAGAGAGGAGCTAACATCACAATGTGTGTCGCACTGTCCAATGATGGTTTGCTGTTACATAAACCACTCATTGGCCCCTACAATACAGAGAGGCTAGTGATTATACTATATTTGTTGATGTTTGTTTGTTATTATTGCAGCCCTGGAATTATGGGAAATTTGTTTTTTGTTTGAACTTATTATTTTTCAAAAGTATAATTTACTATATGCAAAGATGTAGAAAAAATAAAGGATATTCTTTCAAATTGCTGCATTCCTGATTCATTCTTGTTCCGTATACATTAGTACAGTCAATAAAGTGAGGTGTTTTTCTTATTCTATGATCAAATACTGATTCATGTGAAAAATATTTTTAAAAACTTACAAGATAAAACTTAGTCATTTATGTAATGCTCCCTGTTGTTAGTGTTTTTTAGGTCAGTGTGTTATGAATGACAATGTGTTTCTGAGTGAGAATTGTTGCCAGTATTTTGGTTGAACAAGCTAATTTTGAGACATGTATGAAGTGTTTTGGTGGTTTTAGTGTGTTTTGGAGGTGAGATCCACTTTTTGGCAAAGATGCATGTTAGAAATGAAGACTGTGTAAAAAGCTTTGTTATTGTGGTTTCAGTATTGACGGAAGGAACCAAAACGGAATGAGGTAAAAAGATTACAGAACTGGGTGGTTTAACAAAAAATATAATCTCCCCTACCTGTCCTGCCTCATCTGTTAACCTATTCCACACACACCTTCCTGTCCTGAAGAATGGTAAGCTGATAGCCCTGTGCAGGTGAGAGTCTCTCGTTCACTCTCTCTGATACACACTAATGACTCACCAGGGATTAACTCTTTTAAGTAATGACAAATCAATAGAGAAACATAGCTCTGTGTACTAAATCACTAATTCTCTCTCTCCCACTAAAACTCTGTCAGTACATCACACTCAAACCACATCTATCTCCAACTACATCTCTCTAACTCGTTCAGTCAGTCACCACATCTCTGTCATTCAAGGCTCATTTATATTTCCACTTGAAAGCATGTGCATGGTCTAGAGGTCGATCGATTATCAGCCTGGCCGATAACTTTTTACAATAATCGGAATCGTTCATTTGTCTGATATTACTGCCGATAAAACACTTCGTTTTAGGCTACATGCGCGTCTCTGGCAGCCGCATCTCTCTGAAATGTTTCTGCTTGTATGGCTCAATGTCCCGCTCACAGAATTATAAGGTTGGTTATACATCACAAGTAAATAGCCAATCAAGACTGTATGTCATATATGTGAGAAAGACGTGGGAAAGAGGAACGCAGAGAGATGCATGGCTGAGACAAGAGGTAAGAATGCTGACGTTGATATAAATATTACAATGATCTGAACTGAAGTTACAGCAAACATTACCCTCATTATGATCTTTTTCTATGATGAAAATACCCAGTTTAATTTTTGTGGACTAACGTTACTCCACCGAAAATGCCTGAACTAATGTTTTGGTGTAGCCTACTAGCAGAAAAACAGACTTTGGAATGAGATTTTTTTGGACCCCCGTTTAATAAAGTCAAACATGGTAAATCAGCCATATCTGATACGTAGAGGTCCCTGCCTAATGCTCTTTGTAGCAGTAAAAGACGCTAACATTTGAGTTTATTTATGCAGTGATATGTTTGCGTAACAACGTCAGTGCGAATGCAACTAAATAGCTGACGTTCTTAATATGGTAAAAATTAATTTATAACAGAATAATCGTCGTATTTGTTATTTTTCATGTTTTTACATGATGGTAGCTAGGTTTAGCAAAAGTAATGTCAACTTTGCTAACGTTAAAGATTTCACCTCCGTTGTGAGGAAATTCAGTTGCCTATCATTTGCACTTTACTTTAATGGCTACCTAGCAAACTACATGTTACGTGTTACACCAGTAGCTAACGTTGAGTCTTGAATTAATTAGCTAATGTTATTTGAATGTGATAGCTAGTGTAACTTTAACAAGTGTATTTGTTTACCGTTAATTTGGTCAGCTGACTAGCAAAAAAATGTAATTCTTTAAAAACTTAAATATTTGCACATTAATTATACTAAGGCTGGTCATATTCTAAGCATGACGCAATAGCATGAATACTCCGCCAGTAATAATGTTGTTTGGTAAAAAAAATTCAATAAAAATAATGTTGTTTGGTTCCCTGTTGTCATGTTAATACATTACATTCATAGAATTGGAACCAATCAACACACAAAGGCTTTCCAATGCTTTTGTGCTGTAATATGTGAAGCATTTTTAGCTCAAATAATTTAAGCATATTTTAGTTCTTTGACCCTCTTAACTTTCTCTTTTGAAACCCCCTTTCATCACAGATGGCTACACCAAAGAAAAGTTAAGGATACAGAAAAGTTTTACTTTATTCATTCATTTTGCAGGGAAAAAAGCTGACAAAGATTGTAAACATGTACCTGATTTGGGAAGCTATTTAGTTAATTATTTTTATTTATATGAAATTTAAATTCATAACTGTTCGGTTTTCTAGTACTTAAAATTTTGACAGTAAAAAAATCATTTTTACCGTAAATATATATTGGCCCCAAATATCGGTCATTGGTCTCCTTGATCACTAATAATCGGTTTCGGTATCGGCTCTGACAAAAAACAGTATCGGTCGACCCCCAGCATGGTCACCATCTGTGCCTGACTATGTAAATTTGTTTTATTTTGTGGGTTGGGACAAATGTTTCCTGCACATGTGCAAACTTTCTCTGTACTGCAATAAGTGAGGTGCATGACAGCTTGTTTTGTACTGTACATTAGGGAGCACAGTTTAAAAAATAAGCTAGCAAGATTGGTACCGGTCTAGC
This sequence comes from Esox masquinongy, assembly GCA_016801175.1. Lineage (NCBI taxonomy): Eukaryota > Metazoa > Chordata > Actinopteri > Esociformes > Esocidae > Esox > Esox masquinongy. Next base: position 27,676 of record JACXGI010004186.1, read on the forward strand.
TTATTGTCTTTTGTTTCAAAGAATATGAAGCTAACGTTACCAACATTTCGGATTACAAATATGTTGGAGGAAGAATTGTTAGAATTTGAATGGTGAGACATAATTATTTAAACCGGAAAGCAGAAAAATACATCACAATATACGAGATAAAGTTTTTAATTACACAATATTTATTCTGCATCTACAGAACAACACCATGATCCTGAAATGTTTTTACATATTTGGGTGTTTTTAGAGCCTTGGTTGGTGTTATTCACTCAACAAAAATCTGCAGAAAGAAACCTACATTTAAAAAAGACGTGCAAAAATGCATGAAGTATGGCATTTATTGCACAATTATTTTTGCACAAATT
>JACXGI010004186.1:42510-56041 GCA_016801175.1 Esox masquinongy
ACACACACACACACACACACACACACACACACACACACACACACACACACACACACACACACACACACACACACACACACACACACACACACACACACACACCACTCTGGGGGATTCCACTTCGTCCTGTTGGCAGAGTTGTTTCTCTCAGTGTCACATTAGAGCGGGATGAAGATTGCTGACCCAAGACAGCCCAAAGGGAATTCAGAAACAACTGAACTGGGAGCAGTGGTACAGGATGTAACATATGATCTAGATTGGCTCCGTGAGGACATCCTGACACACAACACCAGACTAACAAGTAATCATCTCTATTTCTCTCTCTTTTTAGACATCCACATCCACATCCACATCCACACACACACACACACACACACACACACACACACACACACACACACACACACACACACACACACACACAAACACAGCACTAAAATGATGGCATTGTCCAGCTTTTAAGGCTGTCTCCACCCGCAGTTTCAGAATCTTCATTCACGAGTAAAAAAAATACAGCAATATTTTGGTGTAATTATCTGTATAACTGAACGTCCTGTTGGATTGTCGGTGATAAGTTTAACCACCCCACCCTTCAGTAGCATAATGGCTATGGCGTGGAGACCGCCCCCTTATCATCAGTAACCCCTCCTCATTATTCATGACTTCTTGATCGAGCTCTCCTTTTCTATCACTTGTCTGTATATCTATCTAGCTATCTACCTATCTATTTATCTATCTGTCTATCTATCACCTGTCTGTCTATCTGTCACCGACCATTGAGCGTTGACCATTGAGTTTACCTGAACTCCAATAATAATACATTGGGATGATTATGGCAGTAGCCTGACTATGACATTAGTCGTGTAAGTACTTGGCTATTGTGCGAGTCTTTAGAGTAATTCAGAAAACGACACATTGAAACTCAGAATCAAAATATGATTATTCCTTGTTTGATAAACGCCACCATCCGGGCCATGCCAGACATCTGAGGTTTTCAGAGGAAATGGAAAGACAGAGCTGAACAGTTGAACAGTGCAAAGCCTACCCTAACAATAGTTTTTATTCTTGTCAAGACCAGCGCTTGACTTGGGATAAAATAAGTGCAGGAACTGACAAATCACCCATTAGACTATGTTCATCAAAATGTATGTGTTAATAAGTCTCATTCCATTAAAGTAGCCTATCCCAGACGTTCCAGACGGCTCTTTTGCCTAAAAAAGGAAGTACCGCAACACCGCTCCGGACCACTCCAGCCCAAGCACTGGTCAAGACTACAATCTTGACTGCAGCATTTTTAAAACAGTTGCTACACAAGGTTAGATGAATTGACTGAAATAGCATGAGTTATTATCCCCGTAAAATGTGGTGGCAAAACTGGTAAAGCATCTGTTTGTGTTCTTACACCGTTTATGCACTTCAAGTAAGGTCTGTAAATCGTGTTGGTTTACACTAACTCGTAACATTACTGTGTAAATGACCATGGGACAAGTTGACTTTCAGGAATATTGGCTAAATATAAGCAAATACAGTATCTCACTAAAGTAAGTACACCCCTCACATTTTTGTAAATATTTGATTGTATCTTTTCATGTGACAACACTGAAAAAATGACACTTTGCTACAATGTAAAGTAGTGAGTGTACAGCTTGTTTAACAGTCCAATTTGGACATTTTCACTTAGGGGTGTACTCACTTTTGTTGCCAGCGGTTTAGACATTAATGGCTGTGTTGAGTTATTTTGGGGGGACAGCAAATTTACACTGTTAAACAAGCTGTACACTCATTACTTTACATTGTGCAAAGTGTCATTTCCTCAGTGTTGTCACATGAAAAGATATAATCAAATATTAGCAAAAATGTGAGGGGTGTACTCACTTTTGTGAGATACTGTATATTTTTTGGCAGGGTTAATTGAAGCAACTGTATTGACAAACGTCACCTTGTCTTGAACAGCCGGGGTAAGACTTATCGAAACACTGGCCTTATTTGAAGTGGTTCTATAATTCCTTATGGGATACATGAATGGGGAAAAGCAAAAAGACCCAGCATCACACTTGCTGATTGGTTTTAGGGGGAATTTGGGGGAATTTACGGACATTTTCGTTGCAAAGTCCAATTCTTGTGATTTATTTATTTTGGCCACCAGATGGTGGTAATATACCTTAAAACCACTAACAGAGATAGCAAAAGCTATTTGAAGATGAAAAAGAATGCTCCAATCATTGGGTGATCGTTTCTGATGACCAGGATGCAATAATGTGATCCTTCCTTAACTCATATTCATTGCCTTTAATGGCCATGTTCATGGTAGAAAAGCCTTTTGGTCACTAAAAGCCTCCCACTCTATGGGAATTACAATGCCCCATAGCAGTTATATGTCTATTGTAAAACGGATGCTGCATACTTTAATATTTGCCAAATGTTGCTTCACCCTCTGCAGAATCTGTAAACTGAGCTGTATTAACGCATGGTTTTAGTCTGGAGGACGTTTTCTCCCCGTTCACCGGCAACTCTTAATAAAGAGGAATTGGAAATCAAATATACAGATTTTTTCAAAGTGCCATTTTTTTCACATCCTTATCGTGATGGCCAAACGATGGTTCATTACCGTTCTTCTAGCAGCAGGATATTTTACTAGCAGCACAAACTCAGATTTTCTATTTCAAAATAAAAGCCATCATTGAAATGTATAAGGCAATATAGTTAACAATTTAGCCTGTGCTTTTTATGTTTAATGTCTGTTCCAATACTGTTCTTGTCTATTCTTGTTTACAGACTGGATTGTTAACTATATTGCCTTATGAATTTCAATGATGGCTTTTATTTTGATAAAGAAAATCTGAGTGCTGCCAGCATAACATCCTGCTGCAAAAATAATGCTAATGAAGCCTCGTTTGGCCATCACTACATCCTTATTCGGCCATCACTACATCCTTATTCTTATTTCTTGTAAATACATCCCAATTTGAAAGTATTACAACGTACTTGTAATAATAAAAGCCACCATCAGAGGGAGGCAAACACTTTTTGTGACATTCCACTTCTTTCATATCTACATCTTGCATTCTCCCAGTTGTTTCCAAAACCTGTTCTTTAAAAAAGGAAATATGCCTGGATTTTTTCAGACTTGGCACTCTTTCCTCTTCTTCTCTCCCACCATCTCTCGCTTTCCTCGCTCTACATCCACCTTTCCCTCTCTCTTTCTACTTTAACTAAACCCTGTTATCCTTCCATATGATATGCTAATTTGCATGATCTGAATTAGCCTAATCTGAGGTTTTACCTTGGCGACTGCCTCCCATTGCCACCTTATCAGTGAGAAACGTCACTCTAAGCAAAACCTGTTTTGAAATCACACACCTCAGCAGAAAAATGCCTTTGGATCACAGACACACATCTAGACTACAGACCAAGAGACCTGCACATCATCACCCCATACACTTGTGAAATGTTAAGCAGTGTTACAGCTAATGTGCATAATCACTGGCCTTGTGAATGGCTCACTACGGCTCAGTGAGTCAGTAAAACAAACCCACACACCCACACACGCATGCACCGACGCGCACACACACACACACACACACACACACACACACACACACACAGACACACACACACACACACCCATACACACACACACACAGACACACATACACAGACACACACAAACACAAACAAGCACCCACGATTACACTAATGCCAGGAGAGAGTCTGTGTGAAATGCATTAGAGTATGTTTGTCAGCTCATCCGCATGGACAAGAATAAATGCTTTGATATGAAATCCAGACACCAAGACACACATACTGTTAGATACAGCAATTGAGGCTGTTGTTACAGGATGTCTTAGATAAGCACTCTCACACTGTGCTACAAAGTCTACATCACAGCGAGTAAATGTGAGGGAGGGAGGGAGGGAGGGAGGGAGGGAGGTGAATGGGGATAGAGATATTAGATGAAAGAGGGATGGAGGTGAATGGGGATATAGATACAAGATGAAAGAGGGATGGAGGTGGGATGGGATGGACATGAGGAGACAGATTCATAACGATATAATTGTGGAATGTGGGAGAAAAAAAGAAAATGACAAAAAAAACGGAAAGAAATGTATGGAATGAATAGGAGAAGGAACAAAAGGAGAGGATGACAGAGACAGAGCGAAGTACACAGAGAAAGACACAGCAAGAGAGGGAAGAAGATAAGCATGGGGTTGAGTGAATGTGGATGGAGACGGAGAGACGGAGAGAGAGAAAAGGCAGAAAAAAGATAGACGTAAAGCAGAGAGAGGGTTAGAGGCAGGGAGAGAGAGGTGACAACACTGCTGTAGGAAACGGATGGAAGGTTGGGGGCAGTGGAAACTGAACAAGTGAGAGAAATACATCAAAAAGCCTGTCACCAAGACCGTGTCATACTAACTGTCACAGAAAATAAAGACACAGCGCAGAGCTGTAAGCATTAGGAAAACCCAGACGTAGAACAGGATAACGCTTCTACAGCAAAGCTTTAATATGATGAAACTATTTTACATGCCTTCATGTACGAGGATCATATCACGTATCTGTAACATACTGGATGTCACAAGGAAACATGACTGTAACTAGCACTGAAGAACAATATCACTTAACGCAGATTATCCCCAACTGATTTTATCACTGAATACAGACTAGCCCCAACCGACGTTATCACTGAACACAGATTAGCCCCAACCGACGCTATCACAGAACAGACTAGCCCCAAACGACGCTATCACTGAACACAGACTATCTTTACCTGACATTGTTACTGAACACAGGCTAGCTCTACCTGACGTTGTTAGTGAACACAGACTAGCCTTACCCAACATAATCTCTGAACATAGATTGCCTCTACCTGATATTGTTACTGAACACCTACTAGCCTTACCACTGCCACGGCCATTAGATCACAGCTTGGAACTCTGCTCAACATCCATGATCCAAAGAACCAGTTTATAAACATATTATGTAGTGAATGTTTTTGTTGTTTATACATATTTTACAGACAATGTTTATGTTGTTGTTTGACATGTCTGAATACATGATCTTAAACATGTGATACACTATGTTAGCCAATGTGAATTATAATGTCATAACAGGGCAATAGCCCAGAATGAGAGCAATACGCACAATTATGCAAATTAGCGACATTTCTGCATGAAAAGCAACAGGTTCTTTACACCCCCTCCTCTCCCTTCAGCGCCTTTACCCTCCATCTCCTCTCTCCCTCTGCCTCTCTCTCTCTCAATTCAATTTATATAGACTTATACATACAGTTCAATAGACTGAAATGGAAAGTTCAGTATTTAGGCCAGTGGAAAAACCAGAAACAATATGGTTACATTTATTTTGAGAGCTCCAATTTCCATCTGTAAATGTTCTATAGATAATAATATTATCAACTAACTTTCAACAAACTATCTGTTTATAAACAACTGCTTGCTAAGGTTAAGGTTAGGGTTAGGTTTAGATTAAGGGTAAGGGTTAAGGTTAGGGATAGAATAAAGGTTAGGATATAGATAAAGGTTAGGGTTAGTAGATAGTTAGTTAAAATATTTCACATAGTCAGTAGACTGTATCTGTAAAGCATTTACAGGCACACTTTTGGGACTCTCAAAATAAAGTGTTACCATAATATTGATAACAATATGACACCATTATTAATAATAAGTAATTGAATAGTACTACAATGTAATACAAAATAGTTGGATGCTACTCTTGAAATGACTGAAAAGACAGACATTTCATTTTGTCATTGGCATTAGGTCAAGTATACCCATTGGCTGGCAAATATACCTTTTTTATATCTTTTTTTCACCCAATACATACTCAAAATTTTCTTCCCTCTGTCTACAACGGTCGCGCTCTGTCTGTCTCTCTCTCTCTCCGTTCCTGAGTGTTTGCCTTTTTGGCCTCGGTAACTTCGGAATCACCAGTCTCATAACATCGACCTGACCCCTCCCTCCCAAACGTACATACAGTATTTTGTTGCCATGACAACCGTGCTACCAAGGGAACAGACGAGACAGCAGGCGTGTGAGCAGAGTTCCAAATGTCTTCCGTGTTCGTCTCCCGCCTCCGCTGCTGCTCACACGTTGGCGGCATGCATTATTTATCGCTGTAGGTTGTGTGTTTCATCATAAATGTGTGTCTGTGAGCACTCACATCCCATTCCTAAGTTGTGTGTCCGTGCATGCGTGCGTGCGTGCGTGGGTCTCACCTCTGGACGGCCTCCTCCTCGGCCTCTGGGTCCGGTCCCCCATGGTTAATGTGCCCACGACAGCGCCCATGTAGTCGTCGTGGTAACAGCCTCCTCTAGGTTCTTTATATCTACAGAGGTCCGTCACGTGTCTGTCGTGTTAGCGCTCACGCTGCCTCCCTCGCTCCCCCCATCTCTCTTTTCACCTCTCCGTTCATCCTGTTGTCTCCCTTGTCTCAGCGGTTGTCTTACACAAAACCCCTCTGCTTTCTCTGGATTTAAACATTTCCGTCTTTCTTTTACTCTCTACAGTAGTTACATGTGGAGGCTCTAAGCTCCTTCTCCTTCTCTCACCCTCTCCTTAATAATTAGTTGTAGCTGCGCTCCCACCCCCAGAACACTCAAGAGACTGAATCAAGGAATCACTGAGTCAATGAATCAGTAAGAGGTTGATTCCTTACATCATATATAATGTGACTCAAGGACTCCAAAAAATAGCAAAGTTCTTATTTCACACACACACACACACACACACACACAAACCATTCTCAAGTGGACAAGACCCATGAGTTACATTTTCTCCCTCCTCCCCCTCTTCCTCCTCTTCTCCATCCGTCACATTCATCCCTTTCGTTATTCCTTCACATCCATAAAAATCCTCAGATCCATCAAATTCAGCACAGGTAGTGAAAAGGAGGTGGGGAGGGCAGAAGGGGGACAGAGGAGCCGAGGGTGAAGTGTGAGGAAAGGGAGGAAAATGAAAAATGAGGAGAAAAGAGCAATGGAACATGTGAGGACTTAACAAAACGTAACAGAAAGAGAATTGAAACAGTCCAGAGAGAAAAAGGTGTAAATGGAGAGAGAGAGAGAAAGAGAGAGAGAGAGAGAGAGAGAGAGAGAGGTGTCGGGGTAAAAGGTGGAGAGAAGGAAGTCATGACAGGGCTGCAGGATGGGATCATGACAGAGCTCTAGGAGAGGATAATGACAATGCTATATGAGGATAATGACAGAGTTAGAGGGGGTCATGACAGAGCTCTAGGAGTGGATAATGACACTGCTATATGAGGATAATGTGAGAGTTAGAGGGGATTCCCCACCGAATCAACAAGTCCCCCTTTTGCCCATCAGTGCCCGCATTCTGTCTGTGTGAGACGCGTCATTCACTCAGACAGGCTTATGTCATGCGCCTGTTCACAGTCCTGATAATGACAGAGTTACAGGTGGGGATCAGGACTGAGCTATAGGACAGGATACTGACAAAGTTAGAGGACAGGATAATGACAGAGCTATAGGAGGATCAGGACAGAGCTGTAGAAGGATCATGACAAAGCTATAGGAGGATAATTACAGAGGTATAGGAGGATAATGACAGAGCTATAGGATGATAATCACAGAGGTATAGGATAATGACAAAGCTATAGGAAGGTAATGACAGAGCTGTAGGAGGATCATGACAAAGCTATAGGAGGATAATTACAGAGGTATAGGAGGGTAATGACAGTGCTAGAGGAGGGGATCATGACAGAGTTATAGGAGGATAACGAAAAATCTATCAGAGAATAATGACAGTTACAGGATGATGATGATGTCAGGGTTACATGAAGATATACTGGGTAGCAGAATGTACAGTCTCACGTGTTGTGTCTGCTGTATGTCTGGGTTGTATGCCAAGTCCCCAGGTGAGACCAGAGAATGTTAGATCACAGCCCTGGTTTCTGAGAAGAACTGGAGCATTTCCTCTGTGCTACATTACCAGAGTCAACTGGGCAAGATGTAATCTCCTCCTTCCTCTCTCTAACTCTGACATGGACTACATTAATCACATGAGATTCATGTTCCTGTCAACATGGTTTTCAGGGTGCTGCACTGGGACAAAAGATAGGCTACATGGCTGAAAAAGTCAGCAATAGCAGATATTTCTTCTCAACCAACAGACAGTGAGAATAAGGGTGGCCACTCTGAACACCTTAGGTCAAATGGATGAAATAGTAGGCCGAACTGAAATGTAGAGACAGATTGGGTCCATATCTTCTCTCCTTAGCTTAATGTAACATTAAATCATGTAGAATTAAACATTTCCTGCTCTAAAACAACATTTGTGCATTTTGACCCATGAACAAGAGTAGAGAAATACATCCTGGTTGAAAGACTGTAATTTCTGGTTAGAGACAACAATTATCTTATTTGCATCACAAAAGAGGGCAGTACTTAAATCTCAAAACATTGAAGGGTATTTTAAAAGCTTTGAATTTCCTAAAAGTTGATCAAACTGATGTTGCATAAGAAATGTTCCATGCAAAATCTTCTCAGATAGAGATTCATCATTGACGTCTCCAAATTGCAGAGTTAATTTGGTTTACTGAAACACTATTTTTTTGTATAGTAATTCAGAGAATGAGCATGGCATGTACAACATCATTGGTACCCAAGACCTAGCATTTTGTTGCACATCCTGAAGTGGTTCTTGTTACGTGGTTCTTGTTACGTGGTGACATGGTTCTTGTTACGTGTTTAGGTGGTTCTTGTTATGTGGTTACATGGTTCTTGTTACGTGGTTATGTGGTTACATGGTTCTAGTTACGTGGTTACATGGTTCTTGTTACGTGGTTATGTGGTTCTTGTTACGTGGTTACATGGTTCTTGTTACGTGGTTATGTGTTTACATGGTTCTTGTTATGTGGTTATGTGGTTTTTGTTACGTGGTTACGTGGTTCTTGTTACCTGGTTACATGGTTCTTGTTACGTGGTTACGTGGTTACATGGTTCTTGTTACGTGGTTAGGTGGTTACGTGGTTCGTTACCATCAATAAACTTCCTGATTTTTACCCCTGGCAGCTTGAACCGTTGTTCAGCTGGACCACTCCAGTTCTGTAATGTTTCAGAGGTGCCTTCCCTAGGTTTTCTACAGGATTAAGATCTGGACGTAAGATCTGGCCATTCCAGAACACGCCAGAGTTTCGTCTTGATGGAGACCCAGTGTATGAACACTAGGTTGATCATTGCCCTCCAAGACCATTTTCCCAGGATTTAGACCCGAGGGTTTTGGCAAAGCTTTCTTGTTTCTCTCTTTCAGCATCGGATCATCCTTCCGACCATTCTTCTTGGTTATGTTTTCAAGTGGATGGTGTGGACTGAAACCACCCCACAAACTAAAGACTAAATCACAATAAATGATTATTGAATGTTACTGATTGACACAGGTTTGTTGAACAGAGCCAGTTTGCACAGCCAGCCTCTGTTCAACAACTGAACAGGAGAATTGTTTGTGGCTGCCCCTGCAGTTCGTTAACAGTGTTGCTGTAATTATCCTCACCTCACGTCACTGGAGCGGTTGACAAGTGCAGCCAGCTACCTAGAAATAAACCTTTTAAACCATGACAGAAAGCTGGGGGTGTTTGTCTAATTCAAGCTTTCATTTCCGTATATATCACTGCAAACAAAAAAACAATTATGTCTGCAATTTAAATAAATAATTGCGATCCAGCTAACATTATTTACAGACCCCCCCAAACATTTGACTTGTGTTACATGTAGGTATTCTCATGTCTCAGCCAGGGAGCTGAGCTCCAACTGGATCTCCTGGTATTTGTGTGTGTGCCTCTGAAAAGATTGGTGGATCCCTACAGGGAGCTTGAGGAACAGCTACACTACTATGCATTGTCCCTGTCAAGAACCAGACAGAGGGAGAAGGAAAGCGAGAGAAAGGAAAGCAGAGATTCGGAGGAGTAGTGAGGGAGAAAGAGTGAGGGTGGGAGAGGGGAAGAGCAAATGAGAAAGACAGAGGTAGAAAGAAAAATGGAGAGACATTGAGAGAGGGAGACATCGAGGAGAGAGGAAGGAATAAGTGGACTGAATAGGAAATGAGATAGAAAGGAAAATATGGAAAGGCAGAAGAAGGAGGGAAATACGCCTATAGAGAGAAGAGAACCTGGAAAGTGAAGAGAGTATAGGAAACAGCAGGGGGACATGATCTTGAATAAGATGAAGATGACTGTCACACCAAAGAGCCTTTAAAGAAGCACCTCAAACTCATCCCTCAGATGCCAGACATATTCATGTGTCCTTAGACAAATTATTTCACATCAAGACACAATACATCTTACCCCTACAGAAAATCTCTAAAAACTCAATCTTGAAATTTCTTTTTATCAAGGAAGTCTTTAATAATAAATATATCTCTTCACATATCACCTCTAAACAAATCTGTTTCATATGAAAATCCCTTCCTTTCTATCCCAGTTTTCAGATAAGAATCTCAATCTGAGTTAGATATCATAGGCCTTTTATTATTATATCTCATCAGAGTCGCCTTTCTTCACTGAGTATATTCACACATGCCGGGGATAGTGAAAGAATACATAAATAATACTTACAGTTGACACACATTTATTTAGGTAACACTTTATTTTAAGAGTCCCAAAAGTGCAAAAGTGTACCCATAGATGTTCTACAGACAATTTACTAACAGTAACACTTACCTATATCCTAACCCTAAACTTTATTCTATCCCTAACCTTAACCCTTACCCTAAACCTTATTCTAAACCTAACCCTAACCTTTATCTTAGCAAACAGTTGTTTATCAACCGATAGTTTGTTTAAAGTCTGTTGAAAGTGTGCTGATAGTATAACTGTCAATAGAACATCTATTGAAATTGGGATTGAAAAAGGGACACTTAAAATAAATATAACCGTTATTTATAATACAATATGATGACCATTATGTGAAGGGACTTAAAAATTCAAATGTAATACAAACTTAAAATACATTATACAAGAATTTACAGTTGATGTCAACATTTACAAAGATGGCCTGAGCTTTGAGACTAGTATGATTTAATGAGCAGTTAACAGTTATCTTGTGGCTGGCATAGTCCTTTTAGTCTCTGAGGAGCAGATGGCTGACTTGGTCACGATTGATATGTCCCACCTGCCAACAGTCTGACCGTTCGACGCCTTTCAGAGGATAATGTTTGGAATTGTGGGTGACTGGGATGTGAGGGGCCAGAACTGTCCTTACTTCTACACTTTATAGCCCTGGGATCATGTAGGGCCTTAATGTAGATGGGGGGCAGACTGGACAAAGCACAGCAATTTACCTTGGTAGCGGGTAGACACAGAGTCAACGATTGATGCGGAGATTATAAGCTGTCATCTGTGACACACCTGCTGGAATGCATTCATGGCCGTCACTGTGATGTTATCCTCCCACCTAAGACCCTGGAAGATAATGGACCTTAATGATTTAACTAACAGCTGAGGACTCAATCTCAAGGGGTGGATGTGGGGAACCTTCTCTGGAAGTCAATCCTCACCTGTACAGTTTATATTAAGTACCTTGAAGTTGCTTTGACGACGAACAAAACTGGCTGAGTTTGTTGGGCAAAGCCGGTTTAAAAGACTTTCCAAAACAGAAGAGGTGTTAATTCTGGTGAATTGCTTTACCTGCCTCGGCCAAAATGTGTGTGTTTGCAGACAAAATTCCTAAATATAGGTTTTTCTTCTTAACTGTGGTCACCTCTTTTGTGACAGCCACATGGGCTTCTTCTTTTTGCTGATGCACGACACCAGTTTCTGAAGATTTCTTGTCCCTTAATGTAGGAAAACACTGTCAGTGGAATCCTGTACATTAGCATCATTGGCTAGGTCCCAGTCGTTCAGGTGGTGTAGCATCAAGGCGGTCCTTTACCGCTTTTGCTTAACATCCATTCCATTCCTTCAGTTTTGAAATGTCCTTCAGACATACATTTTCTATTCATTAGAATAGACTTCACAGGCCTTTCACAGGCGCCATGACCCCTTCATGCATAACAGATCTCCTTAGAATACCAATTATTTCCCATTAACATCTGTTCCGGTGACTCAAAGTCCAAAGACACGTGATGCTACACAGCTTTATTTCTTTGTGTCTCAGACAACTTTCCCGATGAGCGGAAGACATTGAAAGGATGTTGAAAATACATATATCTGGTTAAAAAAACAAACCCTCATTTCAACCACTTTGCTCAGTGGGTGTTTTGTATCAGCATGGACAAGATGGACCTTTCTTCAGAATCCCAGCTCTATTACTCTGTCGCCAACACTCCGTGACCCACTTTAGATATAGACATTTGTCCAGGTAGCCATATTGTTAATGTATGCCTCGAAGGTAACTTTGAGCACTTCTACTGTCAAGTATGCATGCGGCAAGTTAGGACATTGGTAATGGGGATGGCCTGAAAAGCCTGGAGTCTAGCCCTGAGGTTTGTGAGATCACTCCCAGTATGCATTTTTGGGTTTTTTTACGCTTATTTATGTTAACGTGGGGACCTGTTTCCACAACAACTGCTAAAAATATACATCTAACAATATCTCAACTCAACTATGTCACCCATTGATGTTCCAATTCTGTAGGGAAATTGAAATGACCGATTTATTATTGAATTTGCGATGCAGTGAGAGCAAGACAGAGATACAATATGAAGAGACAGAGAGAGGGAGGCGGAGAAACAGAGTGGAAGACAAAAGAAACAAATAGAGACAGACACGGGGAAAGACAGGGAGACAGACAGTGGGACAGACAGGGGGACAGACAAGGGGACAGACAGGGAAACAGACAAGGGGACAGACAGTAGGACAGACAGGGGGACAGACAGGGAGACAGACAGTAGGACAGACAGGGAGACAGACAGGGGGGACAGAGAAGGGGACAGACAGGGAGATAGACAGTGGGACAGACGGGGACAGGGAGACAGAGAAGGGGACAGACAGGGAGACAGACAGGGAGACAGAGAGGGGGACAGACACGGGGACAGACAAGGGGACAGACAGGGAAACAGACAAGGGGACAGACAGGGAGACAGACAGTAGGACAGACAGGGAGACAGACAGAGGGACAGACAGGGAGACAGACAGTAGGACAGATAGGGAGACAAACAGGGGGACAGACAGGGGGACAGACAGGGGGACAGACAGGGGGACAGACAGGGGGACAGACAGTAAATAGTGGAGCTACTTTACTCTCAGACATTCTTAGCTGTTGTTCTCATCTAACTGGGCTGATGTGATGTCTGTGCTCCTGGTGCTAAAACTGACTGGGGACTTGGTTCAAAACAGCATTTCATCCCTTTCTGAGTTGTTTATGGGGTTGGGAAAGGGAGTAGGAGCAGGAAGGAGGAAAGTATTTGTGACAGTCAATCACTGGGTCTGTTGGGGATAATGGCAGACATGCAGACACATACACACACTAGAGATGACAGCACACAGACACACACACACTCACACACAAGCGATGACAGCACAGCGACACACACACACACACACACACACACACACACACACA
>JACXGI010004187.1:0-29661 GCA_016801175.1 Esox masquinongy
TATATACAGGGTGTTAGTAGGCACATTCATTACTTTGAATTCAAAAACTCAATTTTCTCACAAAACTCAGTTCGTTAAATTTGGAGAGGCCTTACGTGGTGTGTCTGCCCAGCCTGGAAGGTCAGGTCACACAAACCAAAAATTTTAAAGCAAGAACATGCTTACCTTTTAGCGTGGCCACGCGTGGTTTGTGTAACCCGACCCTCAGCGCCTCTGGCAGCCGTCACGTCTGGCCCCTTGCCAATCTCAGCAGTACCTCCAAGAATATGTCGTGGAAAAATATATTTTCTTGCCAAAAAGGATGCAACAACTCAAAAAATGCAATAACTCAGGAGTTTGTGGATTCAATTTAGACTTTTAATGAGTAATCATAATAGCCGAGTTGACCTGCAGGAACAACTGTCTGGCCAACCCGGGACACACATATTTATACAGTGTTATCTTGTACAATCTTCCTGGCCACCCCCTTATGCTAATTCCTGGGCGGATCTTACTCCCCATCCGCCACCATTGTTTCCCAACCTTCCAAGATCCTTTCCCTGTTAAATATTGGTGGCGCAGGCTTCAGGGATTTGTTTAAAAATAATAGAGCCATTAGGGCCCTATACATTTTGATTATTCAGACAACCATTAATCATGTTATATATCGCTGATACATTGATTGCTATTACCATAATGATCCCCATAATGATTCTTTGTATCCTTACTCACGTGCCTACTGATTATATACTCATTCATAAAGGGTGATGATAGCTCAGAAACTATCCTATGTCAAACCTCTATTCATTACTATAACGTCAACAAATATCTGAACGAGCTAGTTAAGCGTTATACACAATTTTAATCATTGTGTCCAGTATAGTTCTAAAGTGAAGAACGATGACATGTAACCGCTGACAAAGTTAAGAGACGTGACCTGCTGGAGGTGCCCTGGCAGCGATGTAAAGACATTATTAAACCCCGCTGCATCCACAGAAGTCAGCTGTGGTTTCAAGCGCGGAGAATGCCGTTTTACTTTGTAAGTACAAGTTATTTTATTTGAGTTGAATTGTGAGTACAAGTTATTTTATTTTGAAGTAATTGAGTTGAATTGTGTTGCAATTACAAACGTTAACAACCGACACATTGGAACTTTTTAAGAATGTGTAAATCAATTTTACGATTGAACAATCCATGCGGTTTTATCTGTCTTTTATATGGCCTGTTTAAATCTCTGGTTTAGGTTGAGCGGAATTAAACCCAGCCGTGTTTGGTAAACACATTTTTGGGCCTTCAAATCTTGGTAAGTAGACTTTTTACATTATTGTTAATCAGCTTTAATTACCCGTATATGCTTGTTAACCCTCTTTGTATTTATTTCAGACCAAGTGACCAACATCAGTGTCAGTTGGACTGGACGGTTGTGATCTTACACAACCTGAGCAGATACGTTTTGTGTAAGTCTAATTATTGACAGACATTTTTAGTGTTGTACTAAAATGTTATTAACAATTACGACAATAAACATACAGCTGAACCTTTGTACTCTATTTACCAAACAACAGATTGAGGAAACCCCAGTGATGATACAGAGTACATAAACATAATGGCTTCAGTTACGGACATCCCAACTTGTGGCTGCACAGCGTCAGGGGCTTTTTGTTTCATTGTTTTCTTTCATGCTTGAAAGCTGAAGGTAATACATATTTTACTGTCAACTCATCAAAATTGTGATGTATGTAAATGTATGTTTGAGTTAGAATATTTTAACCTGTAAGTCGATCGTTATTCAAGTTAAGATAGAGAAATGGTGAAAGATAATGCTAACAACAGACCAGACATGGAACAACCAACAACATCTACACATAATCAAAAGAAAACACCCCAAAATTCAAATGAGCCGGCTGATATTTTGTTACATAGCGATGCACACAATAATCCTCAGATGCAAGGATTGTTAACCGAGCTTAGTAGCCCCCGTTTTTCACATGATCTAGTTGACTCTCCTCCGAGCTCTCTGATGCAAACTCATTGCAATGATGGCGATGTTAGAGTTATACAACGTAATGCGTTTGACAACTTTGAATTACGACAGTTGTTAAATTTACAAAATACTGGTGAAGTTGGGGATTTTGGCACATTCTATGCAATCATTATGGCAGGCTTGGATACTTTGATTGTTAGAGCTTCAGACTTTGTACATGGGCCTGGTGATCGTCTGCAGATTGAGTTGATTGGTGAATCTCTGATATCCCCCGTACATGTGACCATGAGAGCGGATGAATATAATGAACGCACGTTTGGTAATTTACTTGAAAGTGTTATGCAGAGTAATGCTGAGATTATGATTGATGAATCACTTGAGTTGGTGGTGCAAATTGTCAACAACCGTGAGGGTGGTGCCCCGTGACGTAAAGCTCAAACACTGTTGATAGAGCAGATTATCAATAAAAAAAGAAGGCATTTTTATGTAGCTGTGAATAATGATTCTACATGTTTTTCTGTTTGTTTGATGGGTATGTTGAACCCACAGTACACATATGCTGAGGCCCTGGTTAGTGTTCGTGAGTTACATACGGGAGCTGGTTTAGCGTTAGATGATTGTGTGGCATTCAAAGAATCATCTAATTATATTATATTGTTCGGTTTGAAGAAATGACTGGATGTAAAATTGTTGTCTGTCATCGAACACGGGATGGTCACTTTACCAAGTTTCAAAACAGCGAGGCCACCCACCCTAGAACCGTCTTTATGTACTTACACGATAACCATTTCTATGGCATTGTGAATCTGAAGGGTTTTCTGGGTGTGTCATAGGTTTGTGAGTGGTGTTATACAGGTTTTAACACCCGTGGTGATCATGGCTGTAAACACAGCTGTAGTGTCTGTCTTCATGAAGATTGTCATACCCAACCCCATAACACAAAGCAGTGCCCAGACTGTAAGCGGATATGTTATTCTGACTTTTGTTATAGACAGCATAAACGCTTGAAGCAACACAAAAGTGTGGGTCGTTGGGTTAGCAGGTGTGACCAGAAGAAATACTGTGTTGATTGCGGCCGTCACTACAACGTTAGTATTACCAAATATAAAGCACACAAGTGCACGACTAACATGTGTCCCGGTTGTAACGTGGATCTGGCAGTTGAAACAAACCACCAGTGTTTCATAAAACCGTCTAAGCCTGAGGACCCCAGTGTGCGTTACATATTTTATAATTTTGAGACAATTGCCAATCCGGTGAACGGTGTACACTATGCAAATTTTGTGTGCGCAACAAGCTTTGATAACGAGATGTGGTGTTCAGCCGGAGATGGTTGTGTCGCTGCTTTTTTCCAAAAGTTTAGGCAACCGAAATATAATGACTACACATTTATACCACACAACTCTAAAGGTTTCGATGGTTACATCTTGATGCAGTACCTTGCTACCAATGGTATTGGCACGACACTTATTGCTAATGGTAGCAAGCGCATGATTTTTACAGATAGCACATTCAACCAGAGATACATTGAGAGTCATTGCTTCCTACAGATGAAGCTGGCGTCCTTGCCACGTGCTATGGGTTTTAAGGATTTGAAAAAAGGCTACTTTCCTTACAAGCTTAACTTCAAAGAGAATGAGAACTATGTTGGCCCCCATCCAGAACCGCATTACTACGGTGTGAATACCATGATGGCTAAAGAAAAAGAAGAGGTTTTACAATGGTATGCAACTGTTTCCACAGTCAACCTGATGACAAAGATTCAGTAGGGTTTGATGCACCAACAATGGCTGACAAAGCTTGAGGCTTTAAAAGAACAACATAACGTACATGTTCAATACATATGGGAGTGTGAGTGGAATCAGCTTAAAAACACATCCGCAGATGTCAAAGCTTTCTTGAAGACCTTTGATGCTCAGAGCGCCTTGACCCTCGGGATGCTCTTTTTGGCGGTCGTACCAACGCAATTCATTTGAAGTTTACGGCTCGAGAATGACAGACTATTCAGTATAACGATGTCTGTAGTCTTTACCCATTCTGCAACAAGACAAAGACTTATCCGATTGGGCATCCAGACATAATCTTTCGAGATTTCAAACCGCTAGACACCTACTTTGATATTGTTAAGGCTACGGTGTGTCCACCGAAAGGCCTTTATCACCCCGTTTTACCGCACAGAGTCGGCGGTAAGCTGTTCTTTCCCTTGTGTAGAGTCTGAAAACCAGGTAACTGATTGTTCACATACTGATTCAGAAAGATCTCTAACTGGTACCTGGGTTTCTATTGAGCTGGTTAAGGCTGTTGAGAAAGGTTATCGCATTGTGAAAATATTCGAAGTGTGGGATTTCACCAGGACATCAGATAATCTTTTTGCAGATTACATGAGAACATTCCTGAAGCACAAGCAGGAAGCTAGCGGCTTCCCGCCATCTGTGGTTGATGATGATGCTAAAGACCAGTATATCCGTGAATATCATCAAAAGGAGGGTGTGCAGCTTGACAAGGAAAACATTGTTGTAAACAGTGCTAGGCGATCTTTGGCTAAATTGGCCATGAATAGTCTTTGGGGTAAGATGGGTGAGCCGTCTAACCTTATGAACACGATGCTAATCACAGATCCGGAGGAGTTTAGCCACTACCTTTTCTCCAGTGAAATAGAAGTTGGCTATTTCTCCTTCATCTCAGACACAGTTGCGATGGTACAGTGGCGTTACACAAAACAGACACCAATCAAACCACGTAACGGCAACATTTTTATTGCCGTGGTCACAACCGCTTATGCTAGACTCGAGTTGTATTCACTCTTGGAGAAGTTGGATAGATGTGTACTCTACACAGACACTGATTCAGTGATCTTTGTCACACGCCACGGGGATTGGGTACCCCCACTGGGGTCATTCTTGGGTGACTTGACCGATGAGTTGCCAGATGGTGACAGCATCGCTCAATTTGTTAGTGGTGGGCCAAAGACATAGGGTTACCAAACCGTTAAAGGTCTGACCAGTCTCAAAGCAAAAGGCATTACACTCAACAGCTACAACACAACCATTGTTAACTTGGAGACGCTAACACGACTTGTTGATAACTTTGTACGAGGCGAGGGTGGCGATGATGATCAAGTCCTTGCTAATGCAGACACAATTGCGAGAGATAAAAGAACATTCACATTGAAAAACCGAATAGCGTCTAAGCGTTTCAGAGTTGTGTACAACAAGCGTGTACTGCTCCCTGATTACAGCACAAGGCCTTACGGGTACTAAATCACATTCTAGGATGGATAGCGGTTTTGACCCGCGACTTCAACACCCATTCAGCTGTGTCATTAGTGGCCCCAGTTACTCAGGTAAAACTTATTTTGTGAAGATGTTGTTGGATAATGCTGACATTGTTTTCTCCAGAGAAATTCAGAATATCGTCTGAGTTTATTCATTTTGGCAACCGCTGTATGACGAAATGTTGAAGGTGAGGGAGATTACTTTTATAGGTCTACCAACATTGTTGTGTGATGACAATCTGCTGCTGATTCAGAAAAACAACCTTTTAATTATTGACGATTTAATGAAAATTGCATCAGAGAGTTTGGAGACGGAGAGGGTTTCACACAATATTCGCACCACCGTAACCTGAGTGCAATTTACCTTGTCCAAAACATGTTTGTTAAAGGCAAATCTAGTAGAACTATTAACTTGAACACAAACTATCTCATCTTGTTTAAAAACCCCCGTGACAATCAGCAGATTAGCATTCTAGGTAGACAGATATACCACAGTCTTTCTCGATTCTTCATGGAGAGTTTTAAAGATGCAACACATCCACCTTTTGGTTATTTACTTACTGACTTTAAAGCTACAACACCAGAAGAATACCCTCTGAGAACGGGGTTATTTTCAGGGAATCGGCCTGTCGTGTACATTCCTAAGAAAGTTTGATCATGTCTAAACACATTCGTAGAAATGTACCACTTTTGAAGATGTTATTTAAGGCACCGGCAAGTCAACGAAAAGTTATTTTAGAATCAGCGTCCACCGACCTCATCCTATCACCCTGTGAAATAGCTCTTAATCTAAGGCGCGGAAATATACCCTTAACAGAATCGTAGCTCCGAAAAGTAAAGAGACAAAAGCCAAAATTATATACATGTCTAGAAAGAACACTTCAGTCGCAAAGAAAAGAAAGACCATCAACCAATCTGGAGGTTTTTTACTACCGTTACTAAGCGTTGCAGTTCCATTCATAACCAGTCTAATTGTATAGAGACACGGTTAAACAACAAGGAGAAATTTAATCAAGGGTTCGCACCTGTTGGATCTGGTTAAAAGTGTGACAGCAACCAATAAAATTGCTGACGCTAGAAGGCCATTGAGTTGGGGTTTGTTTTTAGAGGCCATGGCATGTCTCAACATGCCTTTTACAACTATTCCAAATGAGCTTGTAAGGCATAAAATCAATTTGTATAAAAAAACATCTGGTGACACAATGGATGATTTAGCCACACCCCCTGCAACTGGTCATCAACCAACCAAAGCTTTCTTTGTACCCCCTACCACGGCCCCCACAAAATGGCTTCCATTTTAAATGTTTTTATTTTATGCTTTTTTATCATTTGTGATTCATTGTCAAAGTACATGTTTTACCTTGAATAATTGTTGTATGAAAAATACTATGTAAACATTGATGTGGTTTTACGAATGGTTTATTTTTGAATAATAAAGCTGACATACACATGATTTACTTTTCTATTTCTTCCACAACCATGACACAAATTAAACGATTCACAAGATTGAGCATGTTGAATGCAATTAAACATTTGCTTATCACGCTTACTCTGGTACATCCTGGCTACAAACTTTGAGACTAGCGCATCATTTTCTCGTAAATCATCAACATAAAAAGACATAGCATCTTTATAACTCAGACCTCTTGTCATTAGATAGAGAAAGAACACACAATGTTGTCCACACGTGGTTGAAATCATGTCCTGGACTTGTTTTGAACTGTATTCCACATTCTCACAGGTTTTCAGAAAGACACACTGATTGACTTGGGAAAATACGTCAAATCTGGGGGGTTTCCGAAACTGTCATAAAACCTTCCATTGCCATCGTGTGTTATGTAAATAGCCAGTCAGTGCTCCCCGGGGTGATTGCTCGGGTGTGTATTAACAATAATCATTGATGCAACATCTCGGATTGGTCCACTAGGTAGTTGGTCGCATGCCAGCACACCATAGAAATGAGTCCTAGATGAAAATTGGTTCACCACACCGGTCAACTCTGCGGTATTCATTTCCACACCGTGTTTGAATAAACCAAATTAATTGTGTGGGGCAGTGGTTGTCTGAACCTCATCTCAAGTTGCACATTCCCTGACTTCATCAAGGATAGGTGCTGACCGCATTCCTCATCCGGCGTGCAGTTGAATGCATAAAGGGCATAGCTGTGTAAGAAGTCAGACCTGTCAATAGCCAAGTCTTGGTCCTTTAGGTGTTTTCCTGAAGCTAAGGCCAATTGGTAAAATTCACCATAAACTCCAAATTATAATGTTTGAAATTAAATGGATTTTTTGTGTAACTTCCTGTAAAACTGTCATTGTCCACCAATCCAACGACAATACATTTTGGCAGTGGTCCTAAAAACAGGTTTTCTTGGTTGCAAACGCGACCCCCCGCCAGTAAACTAAATGTCTTCATACACACTCTTTCAATTGGGTACTTGGCTGTGGTTGAGAGTAGCGCATGAACGTGCCCAAGTTTCACGGCTGGTGAAACAGACACTTTCTTGACAAATAGTGATGCAGATAATACATGCAAACGATAACGCACATCCCCTGCCCCCATAAGACAGAACTCGTCTTTACCGCGGACCATCCTAACCTTTATGTCAACGCCGTTTAACATGAGTTTCTCTTGAAAGAAGATATCGCTATGAACAGGGCCAATCATTTCAAATGTTGTACTATCCGCTGAATAGGCAGCGCTTTTCGTGAGTCCATCGTTCTCGCCTGCAGGGTCCGTAACAACCATGTGACCTGCAGCATCCTTGTAAAACAAAAAAGCTGAAAACTGTGTCTTTAATGTATCACATCCATAATTCAGAATGCTATCTATAACGGCTCTGTAGGGTTATGTGTTGCTACTCTGGCTAATTAAACGATCACCCAAGGAGACATCCACTCGTGAAAATAGGGTGGCTATCAGGTAGTTGATAACCCCAACACGTGCTCCGGCATCAATATTAGTTCCGTCCGGTTTAGTGACTTTTACACGTAGGTACAACAAAGTATTGTTTAGATCAACGTAGTCTTCGCCATTTCCTGCAATAAAGAACTCCAGAGGGGCTGCGTCTGATATTGCTGATAGGGTTGGTATTTCAATGTATGTATTTTTCAAAAATAGATGTCTGTGTGAAAGGAACTGTGAATGAATCCAACTCTGTTTTCATACATTCACCAGACATGCGGTGTAGGAGTACCATCTTCCTAAAATATGTTCCTAATCAACTTTGCGGTGTTCCCTTTGAGTATCCTCCGAGCTGTATGCCTTCTTTTTTCCGTGGCTCTTGTTTTTGTCTCATTCTTGTGTTTTTTACTCTTTGGTAGGCTCCTCCTACCAGGTGGTCTCTTTCTATCTCCTCGAGTCATAACCATCAATCCTGATCCGTCCTGCGGTTTTGTTTGTCGTGACATAACACTGCTGATAACATGGCCAACTATATTCCTAGCCGCAATTTTCAGATGTGGTTTTGCTATTGAGAACCCACGTGTCAACAAAGGTATTTCCATACGGAAAAGCCCTCGGAAAAGGCCCCCTAGACCAGCCCCATACATTGCAGCGCTACCATGATACCCCGGTAAACCGTTACCGGCCTGTGTTGTGTAGTATTCAACATACCTTTGAGGATCATCGTAGAGTTTCTGAGGCTGCATCTTATAGTCTAAAAGATTGTTTGACGTGTCTGAAGTGTAATTTTGCAATCACCTTCCCCACTACGAATGAAACCAACTGATCAGATTTTACTTCAATACAGACCTCATCAAACTGACTCTTACTAAGAGGTACATAGTGTGGCTTGTTGTATGTCACTATGACAACTTCATTCTATTTCCCTGCAATACGTACAGTTCTCAACAGCGGGACATGACTGTCACCAACTCGTTGATAATCAATTATATCTGTGTAGATGTATAGGGTGTAAAACCCGGCTAGAATATCTGTGGGGAATGGCCTGTACCATGGGGCGTACCACCGATCGCCTGGTTTTAAACCTAATATCTGTTCCAGTTTTGCACTAAATTTCATACTAAAATGGGGCTTGCCTTTTAGAAACATTCTATTTTTAAATTCATCATACCCCGCCCATACACCATGTGGTTTTATATAAATGTTGATCTCTGCCACTAGTTTTCCTATGCCGTTGTAATAACCGGTGTTGAGTTCATATTTCCATGTTTTGTTGTGTTTCGAGTCATGTAGTTCAAATGCGTTTTCACCCCATGTAAAAGTCTTCCACGTATGCGGGTATTGGAATTCTATCAAAGATACTTCCCAATCACCTTTCAAATCTATACCTTTGGCAAATTTTGTGGTATAGCTCGAACTCTAATTGTTTGGCTAGACGAGTTCCTCTGAACATTCAGGTTCCAGTGCCATGTTCACAATAGCTGCTGTCTTGGTTGATGAGCAGGCATAGTTTTTTGCTGTATCTGAATCTGGAAACATGTTCCTGAATAGCTTGTCTGTGTGCTTACACACCTGGAATGGCAGGTTATGCTCAACAATGAAAGATGTAAAGTACACCTCAGCTCTAGTGACCTTCTCTGTCAGACTTTGGTTTTCTGCTGAAAAGAACTGTGAAATACTTGAGCAGCCTTCCCTGTGCTTAACCTCCCTAATATGTGGTGGTCCCTAAAAGAAATAAAAGCATAAGGCGAATCCTTACTATATTGGCTTATGTAATAGGTTGCATACATACTTTGTTTTCACCTAATCTATGTCTGGCACATGCAGACATTGACATTAAATATGTACTTACACTGTTTCGTAAAATATTATACTATATTATATTACTGTAGTATTCATCTCATGGAGCCATTTTTTTATTCAATATCTACTTTACACAATATCTACTCTACAGGGAGTTTGGCTTCATCACCTAATACAGTAGCTCCTTATAGCAGCTTGTTAAAATAACGTTACCTATGCTAATGGACGAATGACACCTATTAAACACACCTCAACATGTCTTTTACAGTCATTTAACCCACCATGGACAATTGAGAAATCACTGCTGCAAACAGTGCAGAGAGCTACACTGTCGTTGTTTTTTTACCCCTATTATGCATGGGTACACTTTAGTTTAGTCTGGGGTGAAGTGCGTTTTGTACCTCTTTCTTTCAATTTGGACACTGCCGTGGTGCTACAGACACTAAACTGAACCGAACTGATGGATGAACTGGAGAGAGGTCGACTGTTAAGCCCGCCTACCGAGAAAACTGATAGGTTAGTTAGCACAAAGATAGACCAATCGGGACGCTCGCTGTGTCACTCTCCCACCACGTCGGTCACTTGCTCTCTCAGTTTCTCCAGAGCCTCTCTAACATTAGAAATGACCATTTAACTCTGAATTCCAGGATATAGTACATATTCTGCAGGCGTCAGGGAGCCGCTATTAAAATGTGGGAGACTCCCGGAAATTCCAGGAGCGTTGGGATGACTATGTAAATGCTTACTGCGCGCTGGAAACAGCAGATGTCTTCTGTGGCAGCCATGGATTTAATAATGACAACACAACCGTTACGCCTCCAAAAGGTTACGCCTCTTTGCCATTGGTTACACGTCATCTTTCTTCACGTTAGAACAATACCGGTTACAATGATTAAAATTGTGATACGGATATAGCTAAACTAGTTAGTTCAGGTGATTTGTTTACCATTACAACCAAATACATTGATACTTCCAGTCCGGTAGAAGTGCCGTTCTCGTTAGTTATCATGTGTCTGCCACGACATCACGTCATTTCATTTTATCTATTAACAACAAACTAATCCGCTTACATACACTAGCCAGCCTTTATCTTAATATCGCCATTAATCTCTTCAAACAGCATTTAACACACATAATATAAGTCCATAATACAACAATCAAAGATTGGATTTCACGACTTGCCTCAAATCTTTACAGGAACGCAACACATCTTACCTGGAAGTCATGCATCCACACACACACACAAACAAGTATTCACAAACTCACAAGATGAGTTTATTAAGTAGTCATCACCCACAAGATGTGTGTATTAAGTAGTGCTATGGTGGATTACAAAGCATGTGTGAAACAGAGAATGTTTATCAACCAGCATGTACAACAGTTTCTACTAAGGATTACTTTGTGGATCATTACAATGGGCGGATCTGATCTTAAGACCCATTTCATGTAAAAAAAAAAAATGGGCAGAAACTCTCCAAAAAAGTCCCAATCCCCTCTTTATATGTTGAGGATACCCAAGATCCACTATAGCATTTAGGTGACGGGCTAAAAGAAAAAATCTCTACGCTGTTAACAGATGTTTGAATGGCTGGCATTGAATGGATGTTTGAATGAGTGAACGAGTGAAGAACGGTTGGAAGTATGTGGGAATTTGTATGCGTGCTGAATAAAGTGAGTGATTCCAATTACAATTTGCCAGACTATACGTGTTTCTTATTACAATTGTGCCACCATATTTGTCTTTTATTTGATCTGTGTTCTGATGAAAGACAGTAGCAATATGTATATGCCATAAATCTCTAGTTAGACTATAAACAATTTATTATTACCCAATGACTTTGTTCAACGTATTTTCTTGTTATGACATAAGAAAATAGCCAGACATTCTAATTTTAAAAGTTCCTTTTTCTTTGGCGCCATCTAGTGTTCTATTGAGGGAAGTCTAGCATAACCAGTGTTTTAGAACTGAAACGACAAAATTACTGAACTGTGTTGTACCTCACCAATGCTTTATCATTCAATGAAATTCCTTATAACCTCTAAATGAGCCCTGGGGCAGCTATTGCCATTGAATGAACTGGATTTTGACCCTTTTAAGATTAATTCCAAATAGTCAATTAATTAATGTAACCAATGAATTTAATATATAGAGTATTACAATTACAGTACAAGTATCAAAGATAGAAAGTTCTCCGGAGATTGAAGATGCAGACAGGAGTGAGGAAAATGCCAGAGCCTTTCCCAAACTCCACTCTGGTTTATATCCCCTACCCAAAGGTGTGGGGGTTGGTTTATTTTACCTAAGAATAACAAAAACTAGTCCTGAACAATAGACCCTATATCAATTAGGGACACATTCCAATCTGTTCTGGGACCATTTCATATGACAGGGTGGTGTTATCTCCAGAAACAACCCTGCATTCACACCTTAAAGAAACATCTGTTAACCGTCAACATTCCAATGATTGCCTACTAGGATAGAAATGAAGTACATAGGTATACATGTCTATACAAAATAATGAAGAATCATTGAATATGTAAATAAACATATATTGACATTTTTCGGTTCCATCAGTCCACCTTTTGTGTCCAAAAGGACACACATGGAAAGCATTCATATTAAAGTAAGATTACCCAGAGGAAAGACAGTTACACAGAGACAGAAACAAAAGCAATGACAACTTAAGGAAAACAATAAGAAGCAGAAAGCGGAAAAGTGAGTTCACAATAAAAGATTTGATGACATATCATTAACTACAAAACCCAAAGGTCAGTGTACAATATCATGGGAGTGAAGAAACAAGACGTTGTCCTTTAATTGTTTGAGATCGTTAAAGATGGAAAAGACAGGCTGGTAAATTTCCGAGCAACAAACTTGGCTATAACAAGATGTTATAGCCAATTCGTCAATGAAATGTACATATTATACACATTTTGTCAAGGGCTACCATGACACCATAAGTCGAAATAAGGCCACCATATTAAACTAAACCACAGAACAAACATCTAGGAAACTGTGTCAGTGGAATAATAGGAGTAGAAGAAACATTATTAGCATCTCGGATCTTGATAGTAAAGGGTTTTAATATAGTCTGGACACATGAATGACTAGGAATGTATGAATGTAAAATGGTGTGAATGCGAGTTGAGAAGTCTTCATCGCGGAATGATTGGAGAACAAAGTAGGGAGATTGTAGAAATAGTCCCTGGAGAAACTCCAACAAAGGTGTGTAAACTAAGGCAACGTTTGGGCAGATGAATCTAGCAGAGCCATTGGAAGGAGCTGGAGACATTTCACAGTGTTACACCTACAGAGTAGACAGAGGAGGGGCAAAAGAGGAGGAAGGAAAGAGAAGACAAGGGGCAAACGAATCAACTCGTAGTCACAGCTCTTCTCAGATTTCAGTGTTCATTAAGCCCTGATAAATAGAGAGGGAGAGGATGACAAACAAAACCCATCATTATTATATACTCTAAACATCATTATTATATACTCTAAACATCATTATTATATACTCTAAACATCATTATTATATAGTCTAATCATCATTATTATATACTCTAAACATCATTATTATATACTCTAAACATCATTGTTACATACTCTAAACATCATTATTATATACTCTAAACATCATTATTATATAGTCTAATCATCATTATTATATACTCTAAACATCATTGTTATATACTCTTAACATCATTGTTATATACTCTAAACATCATTATTATATAGTCTAAACATCATTATTATATACTCTAAACATCATTGTTATATACTCTAAACATCATTATTATATACTCTAAACATCATTATTATATACTCTAAACATCATTATTATATACTATAAACATCATTATTATATACTCTAAACATCATTATTATATACTCTAAACATCATTGTTATATACTCTAAACATCATTATTATATACTCTAAACATCATTATTATATACTCTAAACATTATTATTATATACTATAAACATCATTATTATATACTCTAAACATCATATTCATCAGTCACATTATTAGTCAAACTAAACCTGGAGATTAGTAGAGCAAGCAGGAAGAGTTGTTAGTGGAAAATGTTGTTGTCATGGAGTTTGTCCAGGTCCAAACTAGACCAGAGTGGAGGTTGATGTCAGGTGTGTAACTAACAACAGTCGGTCATATTTACTGTCCAAAGACGGCCAAACTTCCCTTTTTAATGTTATGTTACATCCCAAAAATATTTTCCCTATAATATAAAACGTAGATGATAGTTAATTCCTAAAGTTATTTAGGCTATATTCCTTTCTTTCTACATGAGACCAAATTGGATGGTTATAGGCCTAATCACATTTTCAATATTCACACATTCTAAAAAGACCAAACGGTTCGGAAGGATTGATCAGGTACTTCCTGAACATTAGTATCATATTAATGAGACAATATTTTGTGTAATTCTATTTCTTATTTAACTTGTTCCATTTTTTCGTTACAGGGTTAGGGCTCAGTATTACAAGTCTATTAATTGTTTTATGACTTTTAATTAATTTAGAATTTCTACTATGCCCATTATAAGTTCCTATAATTTAGCTTAGTTTAAACACGATTACTTATTCACACCTAATCAGAGCATTAAGCTACACATATCAATTCTAAACAATCACTATAACACCTCAACTGTCCAGTTGTTGGTCCACGTCAAACTCTTGAATAGAATTGACCAACAAACATATGAAATGTCACATTCAATCAAAATGAAATATCTTTTTATATACCTTTTCTTGACTAACCAACACTGGACAACATCAAAAGTACCACTGAAACTAACTCTCAACAATCAACCTTCTCCTGTCTGTCTCCTTCCACATAACACAAGACTATAAACAGCAATGCTATCTATTCTCAATAATCCAACATACTGAAATACTATTGAATTATTTATCACACATCTGGTCAATATCAAGTCTGACATAGAACATATTGCGTATTAGATTAAAAAAAATGTCTGGTCATATGATATACATTTGGTAACTTAGTCTGATGCACGGAAAGACTCATAACCAAATACTTTAGAGGCCACACCTATCATCCCACTGTACTGCACCCATGAGTCTCCACATCTCCCTATTCTCTGTGTGTACTCAACTATTTAACATGTATCAATTAATCATAAGACTACGTCTCTGTTAGCTGGTATGGTATGCAACCAGTTGTCAAATATCCCAGATTTTTACAGACCATGCCATATATACCACAAAGCACATAAGGCACAGAGCTCAGCTACAGGACACCGCCAGCCGAAAGAGAACCCACAGAAACAGTATCATCCATTCACTCCCCTTACGACCACCCAACCAACCCAGCGGTCGTCATTCTTCCACAGCCATCGTGCGGGCCGCTGTGTCAGGTATAAGGATGCAGGGTTCAACCTTGGAGGCAGTCCGGACACGAACAGGGCAGGGAAAACCGTGTCCCATCTGGCACACCTCTGGTTAGGAACAGTCTTAATAGCCATGTGGGTGGGGGGAGGTAGACACCCATGCAGGTTATGGAGGTGGATGATGTTACCCCGTGATACAGTAGGTTCGACTTCTTACAACCCGTTCATATAGTCCATGGCCCAAAGGCAGGGTGGTGGATCCAAGACGTAGGAAGGGACAGGGGAAGAATAGTCTAAAGTCCCATAGTTCCATTTGTTTGGATCCATCCAATCTAACTTGGGTCCCGGTATGAAAGTCTTTTCGAGATGCTTGAGTGCTGGGAACCAGGCTAAGGTGGTTTTCAGGAGTAGAGGATTCTTCCATCCGCCGGAGACCATTCAACTGGAACGGAGCCATTCAACCCCCCTTTAGTGCATCATTCAGTGGTTTTGGCAAATTCAGAAAACTCTGGGATATAACAACCATTGTATTTCTACAGATTCATAACGGTGTCACCTAGGGTGACCAGATGTCCAAGTTTGCCCGGGATTGTCCCGGTTTCAAGTTGGGTGTCCCTGATCCTGACAAATATCTGTAAACACTAAAATGTCTCGGTTTTCCACATTCACTACCAAATTGTCCCGGTTTTCACCATAATTAAAATAATAATAATACTGTAATATTTCCACATACGAGTTGGAGCCAAACAACTGCGTAGAACTGTTTAACAAATTCTCATCAAGGCTCAAGGAGGCAGAAACACACAGGACAGTGAACAGTAAACAAACAATGCACGCAGGATGGTGATGATGAAATCGCCTATGGTGCATAAGCGCATACATGTGCGCGTGCATTAACGTCCGGTATAATTAAGGGTCCCGGTTTGGGGGTTTAAAAATGTGGTCACCCTAGCGTCACCACATAATAACATTCGAGGGAGTGGTAGGCTACAGAAATGAACATAGACAGGCCACCTTAATTGGAGATATAGAGATCAGGAAAGGCAGAACGTAATCAGACAACCAGTTTAAATCCGTAACCATAATACTAAGACTAGGAACAGCGAGGGTTAACAAGGACTAACCAGATATGTAGGAAAGGGTGGCAGGTTGGAAGTATGCAGCAGATTATGGCTGTTAATGGAAACCGCTGCGCCTGCATCTACCTAAGACCAACACCCCTTTTATCAAATGTTAGAGCTGCTCAAAGCCTTTGTAAATACCCCCAATGGCCAAGTTGTTGACAGATGTGGCATGGTGAAATAGATGGGGACAATTTGATGTGATCAGGAGCTTCAGGAATAACAGCCACAGGTTAGAATTTCATATCAGATCTACGCTGTTTATTTTGAGTACTGAAGGAACTGAAAAAAGTCAATTCTATGTTTATTTACATATTCACTGATTCTTCATTATTATTTATTAAAGACATGTATACCTATGTACTTAGTCTCTTTCCTAGTAGGCAAACATTGGACTGTTAACGGTTAACAGATGTTTTGGTAAGGTGTGAATATAAAGACAAAAGGTTTGCTTGTTATTGCCTAGCTGGCTTGTTTCTGGAGATAACGACACTCTGTCATATGAGATGGTCCCAGAACAGATTGGAATGTGTCCCTAATTAATAAGAGGTCTATTCTTCAGGACTAGTTGTGTTATCCTTAGGTCTGTAAAACAACCACCACACCTTTAGTTAGGGGATATAAACCAGAGTGGAGTTTGGGAAAGCTCTCTCTTCCATTTTCCTCACTCTTGCCTGCATCTTCAATCTCCGGAGAACTTTTATCTTGGATGCTTATATGTAATTGTAATACTCTCTTTATATATTAAATTCATTTGTTACATTAATTCATTTACTATTTGGAATTAATCTAAAACGGGTCAAAATCTAGTTCCACCAGTACCTATAAGTACACGATTGTG
Organism: Esox masquinongy; assembly: GCA_016801175.1. NCBI lineage: Eukaryota > Metazoa > Chordata > Actinopteri > Esociformes > Esocidae > Esox > Esox masquinongy. Next base: position 17,276 of record JACXGI010004187.1, read on the forward strand.
CTGAATTAGGAGGTCTGGCTGGGAATTAGTCTGAGGCAGAGTATTCATAAGCCTGGTACACCGAAGCGTGATAGATGCAGATGGGTCCTTAACACTAGAACCGCCAGGCCTTTTTGACCCCCAGTGACCGCCAGAGACGAACACCGTTTGGCGTCATTAGCATGTTTTGAAGGTCTCATCATACTAAAAAAAAATACTAAAAAAAGAATACATAGAAACAGACGAGGTCTGAAATGAATAGGCTGTGAACGGCGCGTCTTTGCAGGTCTCTCCCGTGATTTGTAGTGGGGATGATTTCAACGCCAATGCAGAGCTCTAGTCTCCTAGATTACTGGCATATACGATTTTTCTATAGGTGATATGAAAACGTTATCGATAAACTGAGAGGAGCTATTAGAAAAAGACGAGATATCGTTGGAATTTTGTTTTGTGAATAATTATTTATTAAGCACCTGAGTACCATTTGGGTACCAACGCTAAGTGGCGTGGGCTGTTGGCGGATTAAGTCGGAAAACAAGGTAAAAAAAACAGGTAAATTGTCTCTAAATCGTTTTCTGTTCGTCAGTTTAGAATTCCGACAACGGAACAATGTAATATACTCCTGTTTAGGAAAAGTCATGGAAGGACGAGGGTGTAGCTTTCAAAATGAGTTTTATTTTAATTACAAACTCAAACGCAAATTGGCGTAGGCATTTGGCGGTTCTAGTGTTAACAAGTGCTGAAGGCAACTCAGGGGCGACAGCCGAGCCACAGGTACATGTCACCCGTGAGGAGGAGATCCTCAACAGGTGAAGTAACATTTACAGGAACTAGTGATGGACAGAGTGAGGGAGCAGGAGTATGTATCCCATACTGGGTTGGGGCAGTGTGAAGTCCTTAACAGGTGAAGTAACATTTACAGGAACTAGTGATGGACAGAGTGAGGGAGCAGGAGTATGTATCCCATACTGGGTTGGGGAAGTAGAGACCGGAACATCACTGTAATCACAAACCTTAGAGGATTTGTTCTCAGTCAACAACACATTCTGTTCCAGACTCTTGATTTTATCCGTCCTAGACTTTAAATCTTCAGGATTAAATACAGAACCACACAAATTATCAATATCATTCCTCAAGCAATTGGTGGCTTATTCATATTATCTGTCTTTACATTCACGTCAGGACGTTTAACGTTTTTCTCCACAATCCCTCTTTGATATTCATATGCCCATAGAGTGCACAGATACGAACCACACTAGCATTTCAAATCATCCGACTGTATTTCCTCAGTAAGCCATTTACACTGCCGTGCCAAACCAAAAACAGTAAGTTCTGATTTTAACACCCCACTGTAAAAGACTGCAGGGCCTTAATGTATGTTCTGATTTTAACACCCAACTGTAAAAGACAGCAGGGCCTTAATGTAAGTTCTGATTTTAACGCCCCATTGCAAAAGACTGCAGGGCCTTCCCACGAACAGGGTTCTGGTTACAATGCCCTACCGCAAAAGACTACAAGGCCTTCCCACGAACAGGGTTCTGGTTACTACGCCCTACCGCAAAAAACGCCGGAGACTTTATTTGAGGATATACACTTAAAGAGAACAGACACCTAACTTGTCCTTTAATTCCTTAAGTTTCAATCTGTAAGATCTCGGTAGGACCTCCAGTTGGTAGAACTGGCTTTGGACCCGCTTTAGATTAATTCCATATAGTCAATTAATTAATGTAACAAATTAAATGTACAGTTCTGGAACAAAATTAAGAGACCACTGCCCCTTTTTCTTTTCTTTCCAAAAAAGTTGAAAAGGAAAGTTTTGAGTGAGGAAAACAAGCGTTCAATTTGCAGTGGTCTCTTAATTTTAACCCTTCTGTTCCTCACTCAAAACCTTCCTTTTCAACTTTTTTAGAAAGGAAAGAAAAAAGTGCAGTGCTCTCTTAATTTTTTACGGAGCTGTATATTGAGAGTATTACAATTACAGTACAAAGATTAAAGTACTCTGGAGATTTAAGGTGTTTGCAAGTTTTGAGAAGCATGCAGAGTTCAGGGAAATGCAAGAGAGACTTTCCCAAACCTTTACTCTGGTTATATCCTAAAACTCAAATAGTGGGGGCTGGACAACTGACTAAGGAAAACAAAACCAGTTCTGTAGAATAGACCCCTTATCAATCAGTGACACCTTCCGATCTGTTTCCTGGGGCTCTTCCTATGACAAAGAGATGGTATCTCAAGGATCAAGCAAGCTAGACAATTAAAACCAACCCTTTTGTCCCTATATTCACTCCTTACAGAAACATCTGTTAACCATTAACATTCCAATGACAGCCTACTAGAATAGAAATCAAGTACATAGGTATACATGTCTATAATAAATAATGAAGAATCACTGAATATGTAAATAAACATAGAATTGACATTTTTCGGTTCCTTCAAGTCCATGCCTTGATGGGTCAGAGCTGTTTTTGCGGCAAAAAAGGAACCTACACAATATTAGGCAGGTGGTCATAATGTTATGGCTGATTGGTGTATTTACTCACTACTTGAGATTTATTGTCAGTGTTTTACTACGGTGTGTCCTACTGAACATGACCATGATTAGAGTGAAACATCATGTTGTGTTTGACACAGGGACCATCTGACACAGAGACACTGAGGAGTCATAATAAACCCCAAACCCTGGATAGAGGGGCTCAGTGAATGTGGTGTTGAATGTGTACAGGTGGGTCAGTGTGTCAGAGGAGACCCTGTAGAAGGACAGAGTGCCGGCTGGCCAGTCCAGATACACTCCTACTCTGTAGGAGTCTGAGGAGGTGACAGGTATGACAGTTCTCTTATTATTGTGCCAGGCAGAGTAACTGACATCATCACAGTACAGACTCCAGGACATGTCATTATATCCAAGACAACCGTCAACACCCCTTCCTTGCCTGTTGATTCCTTTATATGTCACTCCTATCCAAGCCCCTCCCCTACTCCTCTCTACCTCCCAGTAACAGCGTCCAGACAGACCCTCTCTACACAACACCTGTGACCAGTCCTGAAATCTCTCTAGGTGAAACGGATACGGCTGCTCCTCTCTCCTCCTTGTCACCTTTCTGTTCTCCTCAGACAGAGAGAGGTTTCTGTTTATTGTGTTTAGGTCCAGTGTGAGATCACAGACATCTGATGGATGAGACACAATATTACACATCATCATCATTCATATTATACACACACATGCATGTTTTATTTCGTTATTGTTATATACTGGATATTAAGACACTCAGACAAAACACACAGAATCTCTCACACACACACACACACACACACACACACACACACACACACACACACACACACACACACACACACAAACACACGCGCGCATAATGAAACAAACATGCACAAACTTACAGACACATTAATGTACACAGAAACATACACATACAAACATACATACATGTAAACACACACACACCAGCTGTATATTTGTTCTCTATAATAAATCATGGTAACCCTTCAAATTACAGCCCGTTACTTACAGGCTAGTTCCCACGTAACTACTTAGTAACAAGAATGTAAGTATGCGGTAGGAATTAGTCCCTAGTAATTTAGGTGTTACGCGTACTAATATGAATAAGATTGTTACTACTCCACACCTGTCTATTTCCTAAGTAGTTAAGGAGTAGTAACATACTTTCTTCAAGTACACATATCACCTACATTGTTCCTACACAACATTTTTTTACCATGTTCTTACATTCTTGTTACTAGGTAGTTAAGTGGGAACTACCCTGTAGGAAATGGGCTGTAATTTGAAGGGATACCTAAATCACTTACATTTCTTCTGTCCAGATTTCAACCTCCACTCTCCACCATGATCCATACTGTGGAAGAAGCAGAGGAACAGACTGTCATTCAGTGACACACAACCTGTCTTACACACACACACACACACACCTTACATACCTGCAACACAAACACCCACACACTCATTATACACAACCCCCCTCCCCAATAACACAGACACTCCACACAAAATTGATATTGCTCAGTTAATTAGAGCATACTGCATTGCATATCAAATCACAGCCTACATCAACTTCGTCAAACGGGTGAACAATAATTGCACAAATGTAAATTGTCTATTCATGAACAACAATACCTTCATGAAATCCAATACAACTAAGTAAAATGTGTTTAAAACTGCATATTTAGCTGAAAGACATTCATGTTAGCTAGCAATATTAACCAGGGAAACAGTGAAGAGAATAGTGGGAAAACCTGGATGTTAGGCAGTTTCCTTAGCTAGTACAGAGTTAGACTTCTCTTTGATGAAGGACAATAAAGAGAAGCCCATTCCACAGGTTCAGAGACAGGAACAAAAGGCCATCATAAATAGATGTTACATCCTGGTATACAGGGTAGGGGAATGACCCCCAGAAAGATTAAAGATTCACAGAAAAACACTTCCAACTTGTTTCAAATGAAAGCTAACACTTCTAGCTGTTCAAATGTAGAAGATTCTGAGATGAAAAGAAGACCAAAGGCACCTCATTTTTTGTATGACAACTGCCCTGTGAGGGAGGTGATTTGCCCCTTCAGTTGCTGTGTCTCCCAATAGGCCTTTTCACCATGTTATCTGCTGTGTAGTGTGATAGTCGTGTTGCCGTGGCCGAGTGTGTTGATGAGTGGGATTTGATCTCACCTAATTATTCCGGCCTGGATGCATTTTGCTTGTCAGCTGGATAGTCCCTGATGTATCCTAGCCCCGCCCCTCTGGTAACTATAGAAGTCAGTTGGATAGTCCCTGGTGTATTCTATCCCCACCCCTCTGGTAACTATAGAAGTCAGTTGGATAGCCCCTGCTGTATCCTAGCCCCACCCCTCTGGTAACTATAGAAGTCAGTTGGATAGCCCCTGCTGTATCCTAGCCCCACCCCTCTCGTAACTATAGAAGTCAGTCATTGTGCCCTGAGCTGGTGAACTACATTTTCCTTATCTGTCTGTTATGTGTTGAGAAGGGGCTCATAGTCATATACTGTCTTTTCATAATGAATTACCATTAAAGATTTATGCTTCTATAAACAGTTGAGCGTATGTTGTGTGTCCTGGGGAGGTGAAAAGGACCTGGGCTGCTGGCAGGAAAGAAGGCTGTCTTCAGCCTAGCCTTCTTTGACCCTTTGCTGTGACACATGCGGAACACTGTTCCCTTGTTTCTCAACCCTGCTCCTGTGCACCCCTCCCTTACCCTGCATGTTTTAGATCTCTCCCTGATCTGTCACACCTGATTCAAGTTATTTTAGCAGCAAGATATGATGCTGGCAGCACTCAGATTATCTTTATCACAATAAAAGCCATCATTGAAATATATACGGCAATATAGTTAACAATCTAGTCTGTAAAAAAGAACAGACAAGAACAACGTTGGAACTGACATTAAACATAAAATGCAAACTAGATAGACAGACAAAATTGTTAACTATATTGCCTAATATACTTCAATGATGGCTATTATTTTGAAAAAGAAAATCTGAGTTGGCGCTGCTAGCATTATATCCTGCTGCTTGAAGAACGGTAATGAAGCCTCGAATGGCCATCGCTAGAGAGATCTAAAACATGCAGGGCTGGGGGGCACCCAGGAGTAGGGTTGAGAAACACTGAATTAGAGTGTGCAGAGTAAAAATTGGATCAGTAGTGTGATGCTTTGGGAGGAATCCAATTAGATTTTTACTTAGGACATTGTGCTCTTTGAGGAAATGTAAAATACGTGCATTTAAAATGCCACAAAGTAACTTCCCCAGATTACTGCTAATACAAATGCCTCTGTAATAGTTCAAAATTATCTCCAATTGTATAAATTAGGGTAATAACTCTGTCTGTATATCTTTCTCTAGGTCTGACTCTATCTCAGTGTGTATGTCATTGTCTAGGACTGGCCATCTCTGTCTGTATATCTTTCTCTAGGTCTGACTCTATCTCAGTCTGTATGTCATTGTCTAGGACTGGCCATCTCTGTCTGTATATCTTTCTCTAGGTCTGACTTGCTCTTTCTGCCAATAAAGGAGTCGCTGAATTTGCGTTCTTAAACTCTGACAGATCAGACAGATTTTTTTCCGGAGCTGTATATGTTTTTATATGGTTACTTAAGAATATAATCCCTAATGGATCAATGTCTGAGGGTAGACAGGATTTGTTCATGATGTGGTTGGTGTTTTAACTCAACCAAATGATGCAACTGGAGCATGAAGTGTGTCCCAAATATGGAGGTACATTTGTGTCTTTTTGTCAAGAGCAAAACTTTTTTTTTCAAACAAAAATAATAGTTCTAAAAGCAATAAAAAGTAATTTTTTTCAAATATTTAATAATAGAGCACAAAAAATATTTTGAGAACAAAAATGCATTTAAAAACAAAACTCGCCAAAAACTACACTCTATTTTGGCTAGACTGCCCCCTTTGCTTGCAGTTCTTCTTTTTTTGCTTTTGAAACTTTTTTTTGATTGAAGCAGTAGTTCTTCTTTTGCACTTTAACCCCACAGCTGAGGGCAGGCTTTCGTGGGAGGTGTGGATGATGCTTCGCCATTGGTTATCCATTTTTTGTGTCAGTTTGGCTACAACCAATACTGTTCAGCCTTTCTTTCTGACACAAAGGAAGTCATAGCAGACACTGACGAAGGACAGTGTCGGATTTTTCCGATCGCATATAGGTACGTATTGCAAGTAGAAACGTGCTTCGTAGGTGATGAAGTACGTACTGTTTAGCATAGTAAACTAGTATGCCAGTACTGGGACGGATTGGAACATAATACCTCATCATGAAATTGCGTCTCAAAATATCAACTTGTCGCACATTAATTAACGTCATGCCGTGTTTGAATATTTAGCAAGAAACCATTAAGCATTGTGTTAAACTGACTAACATTTCTTATGAAGTTTACTTCCACCACAAATAGCATCTAAGAACTGAATGGCTTTTGCCACTGGCCGTTTTAATAGCTTACAAGCCAGTAATACTAGTATCTCACTACTTGGAATAGTCAGAATAATTGAGCCCATTCTAGCAAGACTGAATACGAACTTCACCCTGCCAAAGCTATGTCATGTCATGATAACGTTTGTTTTTCCTTCATACGTTTGTTTTCCTTCATAGGATAAAGCTTCTGCACAACATTAGATGATGGATAAGCCTCTGTACTACATTAAATGATAGATAAGGCTTCTGCACAACATTAGATGCTGGATAAGCCTCTGCACTACATTAAATGATAGATAAGGCTTCTGCACAACATTAGATTATGGATAAGGCTTCTGCACAACATTAGATGATGGATAAGGCCTCTGCACAACATTAGATGATAGATAAGGCCTCTGCACAACATTAGATGATAGATAAGGCTTCTGCACAACATTAGATGCTGGATAAGGCTTCTGCACAACATTAGATGATGGATAAGGCTTCTGCACAACATTAAATGATAGATAAGGCTTCTGCACAACATTAGATTATGGATAAGGCTTCTGCATAACATTAGATGATGAATAAGGCTTCTGCACAACATTAGATGATAGATAAGGCTTTTGCACAACATTTGATGCTGGATAAGGCTTCTGCACTATATTCGATGCTAGATAAGGCCTCTTCCAATTCTTCAGAAAATAAATGTGCTGTCCCTGAAATCCATATTTGCATATGGATTTTTGTGGTTGTTATCACTGGCGTAACTATGGGGGGTGCAGGGCCCATGTCTGGTGACTAGTGGGCCCGTGCTCTGCTTCCGTCATTAGTTACTGTTTGTATTTTCTCTTTTATAATGTGTTTCAGTGGGACGATCGCAATGCGATGTCAGTTGTGCTGTTAATGTATGGCAGGATCACCAGAATGTTGTACAAAGCGTGTATACCGCCGCAGAGAAATAATGGGGGCCCTTTACCACAGCTTGCACCCTGGACCGGCGTCACCACGCTACACCAGTGGTTGTTATGAACACCATAAATCAAAAATGATTTGCACAGTGGAAAAACCATGAATTCTTGAGTGCACAGACATCAAGATTAAGACTGAAATGTAAAATGTTTTGTTGGAGCGTTTTTTTATCATTTTATAACTTGCTCGGACACGTGCTTGCCAGCTTTTCCCTTTTTAACAGACATATTCCACTTGTAACTAGAGCAATGCTCTGTTCCTACCTGTTTTTACAGCCATTTTCAACATGTCACTAGAGCAGATCAATGCTCTGTTCCTACCTGTTTTTACAGACATTGTCAACATGTCACTAGAGTAGACCGATGCACTGTTCCTACCTGTTTTTACAGACATATTCCACGTCACTAGAGCAATGCACTGATCCTTCCTGTTTTTACAGACATATTCCACGTCACTAGGACAATGCACTGTGTTTTCCTGCTTTTACAGACATATTCAACTTGTCACTAGAGTAGACAAATGAAGTATAGTCTAGGGTTAGACTAAATAATCATGTTAAATGATCAGCTCTTTATCAAGTCCTTCATGAGCTACATCAGGTATGTTAGGGCAGGGAGAGATCTAAAACACGCAGGGCAGGGGGGCTCCCAGGAGCAGGGTTGAGAAACACGGCCCTGCAGTATTCTATGGATTCTTGAGGTGAAGCTAGACTAGTGGTCTTCATGTGAAAACCAATTATCTGACACCCATACATTGTCTGACTGATTCCAATACAACATGTTGTAGTTGACTGACGGATTCTGAGTTGGGTCAAGCATGGTGGCCACGGATCTCAGATCGGTGTGAAGGATACGAAATTTTAAGAAAATATCTTCATAATAATAAATTTCATATCATTCAAATTGCTATGCTTTGCAGTTTGTTCAAGACAGGTTATTTGGAATGTCATTGTTTATTTTCCGCCATTGAAGCAGCTTAGTTTTTAACGATTTCAATGGAGATTTGTGATCAGATACTTTTCTGTTGCATGTCTTCAAGTTTAAGCCTGCATTAAAGGAATCTGAAATCTATTCACAATTGCAAAGGATAGTGTCAAAAACGGCCAAATGTCTGTGTGACGTGACAACCCTTTACTTTCAGAAACTAGAGCTATGGAGGGCAGTTCATGTAATTATTCTAACCTACTATAACACATCACACATTCGCTTTTATAGACACACATTTGTGCAAAGGGCAGGTAACACGTGCTCAAGCAGCCTATTTTACAAATAAATGAAAGCGCACAAATTAGCAGAAGACAGAGAGCACATTGTGGAGAGACGTGTATGCGTTCTTACAACGCAGACCACTTGTCTCAACGTTTTAAGTAAGAGAACTTTCTGGAAACATCAAACTGTATAGTACACCGATCAGCCATAACATTATGACCACCTGCCTAATATTGTGTAGGTCCACATTTGCTGGTCTGTTGGATCGGACCACACGGGCCGGCCATCGCTCCCCACGTGCATCAGTGAGCCTTGGCTGCCCATGACCCTGTCGCCAGTTCACCACTTTTCCTTCCTTGGACCACTTTTGATAGGTACTGACCACTGCAGACTGGGAAGACCCCACAAGGGCTGCCGTTTTGGAGATGCTCTGTCCCAGTCGTCTAGAAATCAGAATTTGACCCTTGTCCAAATCGCTCAGATACTTACGTTTGCCCATTTTTCCTTCTTCCAACACATCAACTTTGAGGACAGAATATTCACTTGCTCCCTAATGTATCCCACCGACTGACAGGTGCAATGATAATGAGATTATCAGTGTTATTCACTTCAGTGTTATTCCACTGTCAGTGGTCATAATGTTATGGCTGATCGGTGTATAAACCACGTATTTGACCGGTCGAACAATAACAAAAGCATTGGAAAACATTCACTGCCAGACAATTTAAAATAATTTGGCAGACGTGCATCAGAATAGAGCAGGCATTTTTTGTCTTTTGGATAATTTTGGGTCTCTTATATATCCAACACAATTTAGAGTAAATTAACCCTCATGTCTAGCATATTTTCCAATTGGATATGGCCAACCTTGGATCCGACTCAGATTGGGTAGTGATTTTACAAAAACTGTCAGACCTTGTAGGTGTGTAAGATAGGAATTTCACAGATACAGTTCGGCTTGTATATACATTTCAGATCCGATGAAGCTCTCTAGGCTAGACATCCCCTTTTTGATTCTGAAATGTCTGGACCATCAGCTTGATTCTGACATAGAAGCCCAAATGGAGTAAACTAAATCAGTCCTAGTAGACTGTCTTAGCCCCAAGGTCTTACGCTGCTATATTATTGTGCTGGGGGAGTAGGGTCAGTTCTCCCTCTCCACTATAAATCCTAGTAGATCTAAGGAATGCATTTTCTAAATTTTCCCTGTCTCCTGCCGTTTTAAACTTAGGAGGACATGAGTTCCTGGCCCACACCTGAGGAGTACCAGGCTTGAAAGACCCGTTGCTGTCCCGGTCCAAAGTCCTCCTGGTTGTGTTGCAAATCAAGACGATACCTGACGATTTCAGCTGCCACTGTGCTGACACCTCCCCCTCCTCGTGTTGTCCCTGTCCTTGTCCATCTGGTCATGCTTCCGACCAGGACTAAGTTTAAATAGACTCTGGACTCAGCCCACATGCATTTATTAATTATTACAAGTGTACTCTTAATATGTTCACCCGGTACAGCCAGAAGAGGACTGGTCACCCCTCTGAGCCTGGGTCCTCTCTAGGTTTCTTCCTAAATTTTGGCCTTCTTAGGGAATTTTTCCTAGCCACTGAAATTCAACACTACTGTTGTTTGCTCCTTGGGGTTTTAGGCCGGGTGTTTTGTACAAGCACTTTGTGACAACTGCTGATGTAAAAAGGGCTCTATAAATAAATTGTATTGATTGATAGACTCACACACCTGTGCATGATAGATTTACGCACACATGTACACACCTATAGTTGCTCTTACCCTGACCTTCTCTGGCCTTAGTTATCTTAGTTGACAGTATACCGCCAATCCCAGCTAAATCCAGCCGACTCCTCAAAATCCGCCAAAACTCTGTTTTTTCAAATGCAATCGTATATGTAAATGAACCCACTTAATCAAGCACATTTTTCCCTGCACACTCATTCAAAATAGCGCAATTGTGGGGGAACCTCCCCATCTGGCAACACTGAATCAGACCTCCTCTGGACCTGTCTCTGAATGTTAATGGAAAATTTCATTGGATAATCTGTGTTCATTAACCACCTCCAACATTAAAAAAACCATGGGCCAAATCAACATGATCCACAATTTCACAGCTATCAAATATTTCCTGGAATATGCACATAGGAAAATATGAAGTAGCTAGCTACAACTCTGAAACAGTAATGCTATCTATTTAAATAGCTATCCTGAATCCCCAAATAAAGCTAAACTTAGTTAATCTGCTGCACTGATATGTCAAGTCAACGACTGTAGCTGTCTCCGTCAATGAACTTGGTCAATGTCTAAGCAGGAATACAATTCATTGCAACTTCAAACATGATCAATTAACGCTACATCTCGGATTTGATGTTAGAACGTTTGTAGTCGGATGAACTGCACACAGCGAATAACAACATGTGGATTCGGGAACTATGAAAAGCCACGACGTAACAGAAATACTGGAGTATTACATTTATAACTCATCCTCTACAATTGGTCCAATATACCATTTCTATGGTATAAACAAAAATGTTAAGCTTTCTGTTTTCTAATTTGGGGACCTCTGGTCATTGGGTGCATTACATATTGTTTAGTATACATTTCTTTTGATACTGGAAATAACATTATAGATTTTGTTGTGACACCGATAGGCACTTAAAGGGCCAATCAGATTTGGGGCAAGTGCTTCAGTGGCCCACCCACTAGATCAGACTATTAAGTTGTGTTATTAAACAAATTCATTGATATGCAAATTAGGGTTGCAAATGTGAAGACTTTTCCTTAATCAACCGTCGACATCGTTGAAGATCAATCAATCAATTAATCTTATTAAAAGGTACAGTGGATATAAAAAGTCTACACACCCCTGTTAAAATGCCAGGTGTTTGTGATGTAAAAGAATGAGACAAAGATAAATCATGCCAGAACTTTTTCCACTTTTAATGTGACCTAAAATGTGAACAATTCAATTGAAAAACAAACTGAAATCTTCGAGGGGGAAAAATGAAAAATAAAAACCTTACAATAACCTAGTTGCATAAGTGTGAACACCCTCTTATAACTGGGGATGTGGCTGTGTTCAGAATTAACCAATCACATTCAAACTCATGTTAAATAGAAGTCATTACACACCAGCCATCATTTAAAGTGACTCTGATTAATCACAAATAAAGTTTAGCTGTTCTAGTAGGATTTTCCCGACATTTTCTTAGTTGCATCTCAGAGCAAAAGCCATGGTCCGCAGAGAGCTTCCAAAGCATCAGAGGGATCTCATTATTGAAAGATATCAGTCAA
>JACXGI010004187.1:29761-55600 GCA_016801175.1 Esox masquinongy
TATGGGGTAGGGTGACTGTTACGCATGCAGGTACCCTGTATGTGCGTTTGTGTTTTTCCCTTCCTGCCGTTTCCCCAGGTGTCCCTTATGTTCCTGATTGTGCTCGTTGGTGTTTCCCACCTGGCAGTCATGAGTGCAGCGCCTGACTGCTGAGGTGGACCAATCAGTGGACACCCCTCCTAATTGCACCACCTGTTCCTTTTTCCATTACCCAATTGCATCACACATCCCTGGTTTAAAAACCCAGTCAGTTGGTTCTCCCAGAGACTCTTTTGATTTACCTCACATGGACATAGTCACTCTTGAGATACATACCTTTTTTGATAGATAGACACTTTGTTCATACATACATCACTTAGTTTAGCACATACGTCTCACTTTGTCCTGTTTCATGTGAGTATGTATTGCTGTGGTGTTTTGTTTGGTGTTGTCTAGTCAATTGTTTGCTGTGTGCTGTTTAGTCCTTGTTCAACCTGTGTGTTTTTGTTTAGTCCTTGTTCAACCTGTGAAAAAAAACATCCTGGCTGAAGCCTGGCTGAAGTTTGCAAAAACAAACACCAAGTCTCCCAAAAGCACGTGGGAAAATGTGTTATGGTCTGATGAAACCAAGGTTGAACTTTAGGCCATAAATCCTAAAGGTATGTTTGGGGCAAAAACAACAGTGCACATCACCCAAAGAACACCATACCCACAGTGAAGCATGGTGGTGGCAGCATCATGCTTTGGGGCTGTTTTCCTTCAGCTGGAACTTTATTCAGGGTGGAGGAAATTATGAACAGTTGCAAATACCAGGCAATTTTGGCACAAAACCTTCAGGCGTCCATTAGAAATCTGAAGAGGAAGTTTCAGCACGACAACGACCCAATGCACACATCCAAATCCACAAAAGCATGGCGTCACCAGAAGAAGATTAACGTTTTGAAATGGCCCAGCCAGAGCCCAGACCTGAATCTAATTGAACATCTGTGGGGTTATCTGAAGAGGGCTGTGCACAGGAGATGTCCTTGCAATCTGACAGATTTGGAGCGCTTTTGCAAAGACGAGTGGGCAAATATTGCCATGTCAAGATGTGCCATGCTAATAGACTCCTACCCAAAAAGACTGAGTGCTGTAATAAAATCAAAAGGTACTTCAACAAAGTATTAGTTTAAGGGTGTGCACACTTATGCAACCAGGTTATTGTGAGTTTTTTATTTTTCCACCCTCAAAGATTTCAGTTTGTTTTTCAATTGAATTGTTCACGTTATAGGTCACATTAAAGGTGGAAAATTTCTGACATGATTTATCTTTGTCTCATTCTTTTACATCACAAGTACTTGGAATTTTAACAGGGGTGTGTAGACTTTTTATATCCAATTGGGGAATCCACGAGTGAAACCATTGCAAATACACCACTGTACTTGTGTTTTATTTCTATTAGCTGTGTTTTATTAGAAAACAGTAGCAACAGGCAGATACCAAAGATTGTTGTAATTGGAGTAAATGGAACTTTTTCTAAGACATTTCAAGCATTGATACAGTCATAGCAAATTATATGCCAAGTATGCTGGTGATTTTCACTCGGACACAATTATTTTTACTATTTGGAGTTATTCGTGGTTATTTGGACAGGTATTGTCCACTACATTATTTTGGAGATCTAGATCTTTTTTAATCAGTGACATTATTTGAAACGTATCAAATCTTTTGAGTATTATTAACAAGAAACTTATTTGACTAGTATTACTTGACATTTTATTTGACAGAATAATAAGGTAAAACATACTAAGCGAACGTTATCACAACTAGTTCAAGCCTGTACAGCCTTTGTCACTAGCTCTCTTGTCTAGGCCATTTAATTGAACAAAACATTTAACAGGGTAGAAGTGGTACCAGGTCCATACATTTAACTCTCCTGGGACTTTATAGAACTCTACAGAGACTTTATAGAAGCTATTACTTGCTAGAAGCTTACATCTTGCTATTATCCAATGCCCCGCGCATACAGGTGGTAACGACAGGGTGTCCGTAGGTAACTCCATGGCAGACAAAGCTATGAAGGAGGCTGTTCAGATGCCTCTTATTGCCGATGTAACTTCTGCTACTAAACATGTCAATCTGTGTCCAGGTTACACTTTTGACCATATCCATCACCTGCAGACCTCTGTCGCCGAGGCTGACAAACAAACCTGATTGACAGCCGTTTGTGCAGCTGGTACCAACGGGATCTTTAGACACCCGTCCGGTAAACCTGTTGCACCTGTCTCACTTCTGCTCAGTCTTTCCGAGTGGCAACCATATCAAGCATAAACAAATACGTAAAAACAAGAACCTTCATCCGTTACTAAAAAAACAACAATCAGACTCACCATCCATGGATGACGAAAATCCAAATGCAAGTATAACAAATTGAAATAAAGTGTCTTTTGACTCCGGTTACTAGTTATGGCAAGCTGCCCCGATTCCCAAGCAAACCTACTGATTTTTATTTTAAAAGATGAGGATATTTACATACTTAGGGGTGAGTCACGAGTGCAGGCGTGTTACGGTTAGACCAGCTGTTGAAAACACCCTCTTGGATGGCACTGAGGCAACAGGGATGTACTTGTACTGCTGTGCTTACTTGGCTAGCTGGGGGAATCTTCCTTTATTCACCTTCCACAAGTCGGTTAGATTACCATCCAGCGGTGGTAGAATATCCCGCAGAAAGTGATCCACTTCTGTTTCAATGGAGGTGGAGCTAGTAGAGTATTGCTCTCCCAGAAGTAGTGCCATAGTGGTTGCCTGACTTGAGGCTTCCCGGACTGCGTGTGTGTCGGCCGCATCGCTCTCAGTCTGCGGGGTGGCCACGTCCACTGCGCAGACTTTCGCCAGTTTAACCAACTTTGCATTTGCATCCATTCTTTTTTTTGGGGAAAAAGAAAGCCCAAGTGCTTCTGACGAGGGTCCAGTCTGGAAGCAATCATCGGTATGAAATGATGTCAACTCGTGATACTATATTTAAATGGCCAACGCCTATCAAATTAATTCCAGTCAATCAAACTCTTATCGACATTTAATTGATCTTTGAATAATCATTAACATCCCTAATGCAAATGCGTTAATGTGCTATGTCCTTATTAGAAGATGGAATACAATTTGTGTCTGTTATATAGTATGCTTCACATAGCATATGGATGCAAAAACTGTTTTCCTAATAAAAAAAAATTTTTTCTACGTTTCATGTAGTAAAAAGCAACGCCACATGGAGGATTTCATGAGAGGAGGGAAACCAACTGCACACCCCAGACTGCAGCTGCCCTTTTTTTTAACAAATGGAGAGTAAGAAAAGGGTATTTTACAAATGGAGAGCAAATATGAGGAAACATTCCAGAAGGTTAAGGAGATGGGGAAGGACATGAAGAGCCAGATGACACTGACTACAGATGAATGGACATGAAGAGCCAGATGACACTGACTACAGATGGTAAAGGACATGAAGAGCCAGATGACACTGACTACAGATGGTGAAGGACATGAAGAGCCAGATGACACTGACTACAGATGAATGGACATGAAGAGCCAGATGACACTGACTACAGATGAATGGACATGAAGAGCCAGATGACACTGACTACAGATGAATGGACATGAAGAGCCAGATGACACTGACTACAGATGAATGGACAAGCATTCCAACGGAGGCCTACCTGGGTGTTACCTGCCATTTCATTGGAGAAGGTTGGGAGATGACTTCATTCTGCCTCAACACAATGCCACTGGATGACCAACACTGCAACTAACATTGCAGCATGGATAGAGGAAGTTACTGACAAGATTGAGATGCTCCCAGTAAGTCCAGGCTATTGTCCATGATAACAGTGCCAACATAGTGGCAGCAGTAAAAATGGTAGGGGAGAAGCATGGATGGTCCTCAATACAATGTGCTGGACATATTCTCCAATTAGTGGTCAACCAGGCACTGAAGAACCCAGTCATCAACAAAACAGTTGGGGCTACTAGATGTGTGGTAGAGCATTTTAAGAAGAGTGAGAAGGAAACCAACAATCTGAAGATGAAACAAAACCAAATGGGAACACCCCGAGCACCAGGTGTTTCAGGAAGTGCGTAACTGGAGGAATAACACATTCTATATGTTCAAACCCTGTTGGAGCAGAGATGGTCTTTTACTGATACTCTTTCAGATCCAGTCGTGACACAGTTAGACACACACCACCCTTGAGACCATCTTTTTTTTAACTTATAAAACCAAACGTCCAGAAAGATATTCAATGAAAAAATGTTTGTGTTAATATACAGACGTGGATGTTTGAAATCAATAGAAATGAAATAAAACAAGTTCAGGTTCCAACAAACATACGGGTACTGACAAACAAAGAAACAAGCCAGCCAGCTCCCCCTCCTCATCAACTGAACAGTGGAGTCTAGTGGAAGAATTGACACATGTTCTCCAGCCTTATGAGTGACACAGTCCACCTTTGTGGGGAGAAGTAGGGGACTTTCTCAGCAGTACTGACACTGGTGAAGGGAATCCTAGTCACACAGAGAGCAGCTTTTGACACTGACCCGGTGCAGCATACCAGACCACTGCTACAGAGCAAACAGCTGCATGATGGGAAAAGGAGTTGTGTTATTCAGAGGATACCCCAAACACACAGATCATTACAGCTGCATGATGGGAAAAGGAGTTGTGTTATTCAGAGGATACCCCAAACACACAGATCATTACAACTGCATGATAGGAAAAGGAGTTGTGTTGTTCAGAGGATAGCCCAAACACACAGATCATTACAGCTGCATTATGGGAAAAGGAGTTGTTATTCAGAGGGTGCCCCAAACACACAGATCATTACAGCTGCATGATGGGAAAAGGAGTTGTGTTATTCAGAGGATACCCCAAACACACAGATCATTACAGCTGTCCTGGAACCAAGATTCAGAAAGCTTAAGTTTGTGACACCAGAGGAAACCTTCAAAGTAAAAAAAACAAGTGCAAGTCCTCACATTGGAGGCCAAGAGAAGTGATGCAGAGGAGAACCAGCAGAAGTCTACCAATCAATGTCCCAGAGGAAGTGTGTCTAATGTTTCCTCGGAAGAAAGGTGTTTCTCTGTTGAACAGTCTGGTGGGGTCAGACTCAGACTCCTGTCACAGTGATGGGAACAGCGAACATGAAGAGGATGATAATAAGATAATGGTGAAAAATGAAGAGTTGATGTACTTTCAGGAGCAACCAAGACAAAAGATCCCCTTCGTTGGTGGAGGTCTTTAGTGACCACAAATCCTTTGTTTTATCTTCATGTAGAGGGCCACTTCTGGGTGACGGGGGGATTTGTTGAGACACTTAACTGATAAAACCAAACGTCCAGAAAGATATTCAATGAAAAAAAAATTGTGTTAATATACTGACGTAGATGTTTGAAAGCAATAGAAATTATATAAAACAAGCATGTTAATATGCTTACTTTACTGCACTGCAATATTGCACTGGTGTAATTGTTGGGTTAAGTTGACATATTGAAGAAACCCAGCTTTGCAATGCTGTTTATTTGGTTATTATTTATGTATATACAGGTTGTTATGGAATTTCTTGAACTAATGTACATTTTAGAAATATCTGCTTTTCCATTCCCTGGTATGTAACTCTGGTTTTTGTTTGTGACATGTCTGAATCATATCAGTGGATCACTGGGTCCTCTGACCATTTGTTAATCTGCCTAAACCAATAAGGGTATTTGTCCTTTGTTCTTCAGGAATGTGGCTGACTGACTTTAACGATGTTCCCCTACCCCATTGAGAATAAACACCTAGAGGAAGACACAAGTGGGGGCAGGGTAAGGTAAGGGGTGAGGGGCAAGGATAAGGAACAAATGAGCAGTCCTACCACACCCCTTTTATCTGTTTAAACACTCACTGTTCTGTATTTTCCTCAGAGGTTCCTCAGATTTATTTTGTAAGCTTTTGACGTGTCTCTCTATTTGCAAATAAACTGGTATTTATGCCAAGAGAGTTTTATCTCTGTACTTAATTCCATTAAGAGTTCCTATCGATGGAATTACCATCACATTTTGGGGGTTTGTCCTTTCGTTACTTAACCTGGTATCTCGACCTTATATCCTAGCGGGTCAACTGTGCACGGCCAGATACTGGATCTCTGGAGCTCAGATACTGGATCTCTGGATATATGTCTTAGGGCACATTTAAATCTGCAGACAAGGTTAGGGCCTAGAACGTCTCACTTACGGGCCGACGGGTATATTAACGATGTTAGGGCACGTTAATTGAGATAATAGTGTTAGGGTACTTCTATGCGTTAGGCCGCAGGTATATGTGTTAGGGCACATTAATTGAGATAAAATAGTTCTGACGTGCGGGGGACACTCACATTAATTGAGATAAAAATAGGGGTTACTGGGTTCGATAATGGGTAAGTGTAGTGGTAAATCTTTGAAGGCAAGAAATAATGTAACTGTGGTGTCTGGACACGTGTACTATTGTGTATTTGGGAGTTATTAGGTTTTCCGGTTAATGGCGTTTTCATTCGGAGCCAGATGCCTGGCCTACCGGGCAGATTGGAGGAATACGGACGAGGTAACGTACGGGAGTTACAGAAGGTAGAATAGAAAGTCCTTTGGAAGGCGTAGTGGTAGTTGTAACAGTGGTGACTGATGGAAGCTTTAGGGAAGTTTGTGTGGGGTTTATTGATCTCTGTGTTGTAGTTATTTCCACTCAGGTTGGATCTGGATTGTCCCTCTGACCGACCCCCACCCTTTCGTGGTGTTCCGCCAGGCCGATTGCTGGGAGTCCTTGGAGTTTTGCATCATCCCACCCAACCCGGTGACACTGCATCGGTGGAGTAAAGTACTCTACAATACACATAGCCAACCTCGCTGGTGACCGAGATGACCCTCGACTCGTTTTACTCTATGGCCCGGACTTTGTTGTTGTGGACGTGGTGCTGCTGAGAACCCTCTGAAGGCCGTTTTGCTCCACTTTGAACATGTTGGGAGAGTCTAAGGGGGGCAAGAAGAGGATCGAATGGAGGCAGAAGAAAACACCAGATACACAACATCTGTTGGCCCAGCCGGTAGTAACAGCGACGGCGACCAAAGAAGACTACAGACCCGGGGTTGAGGAAGAGACTATGCTAACCGCTATGTTTACGATAATGATTAGGAGACTACAGACCCGGGGTTGAGGAAGAGACTATGCTAACCGTTATGTTTACGATAATGATTAGGAGACTACAGACCCGGGGTTGAGGAAGAGACTATGCAAACCGCTATGTTTGGCTATGAGCCTGTAAACAGAAATCTGTTGGATGACTATGAGCCTGTAAACAGAAATCTGTTGGATGGCTATGAGGCTGTAAACAGAAATCTGTTGGATGGCTATGAGGCTGTAAACAGAAATCTGTTTGTCGTATCT
This sequence comes from Esox masquinongy, assembly GCA_016801175.1. NCBI lineage: Eukaryota > Metazoa > Chordata > Actinopteri > Esociformes > Esocidae > Esox > Esox masquinongy. The sequence continues at coordinate 37,167 of JACXGI010004187.1, forward strand.
GGTTCTCTCGTCTCGCTGTCCGTAGCTCATGTGTAGTGTGAGTGTAGATCCAAGTGATCTGAACATGGCATCGTTCTGCCATGTGAGTGTAGATCCAAGTGTTCTGACCCTGGCACTGACCCTGGCACTGTTCTGCCATGTGAGTGTAGATCCAAGTGATCTGACCCTGGCATCGTTCTGCCATGTGAGTGTAGATCCAGGTGATCTGACCCTGTCATTGTTCTGCCATGTGAGTGTAGATCCAAGTGATCTGACCCTGGCATTGTTCTGCCATGTGAGTGTAGATCCAAGTGATCTGACCATGGCATCGTTCTGCCTTGTGAGTGGTCAGGATGATTAAGAACAGACCTGTCCAGTATAGTTGCAGTGATCCTTCTAGAACATGTTGTCTGTCTCCTGTTGGTGGTAAAGTTTTCACCCTATCAAGTTTCCATAATAGTCTATGTCAAATTTCCTTTTCCATCCAGAACTGGCTTGGTTGATGTTTGATTCCTTGTGCTATATTAATGCCCAATAGCAACTAGCAGTGGAATAAGATTGTCAGATTTAACTTTGCTTAGCCAAATCAGAAATGGTTACATCTATGCTATTCCACCAATAAAATGTTAGACCTTACATCAAACAAAACAATTTCCAAAGAAACAAATCATATGAAACAAATCATATAAATGTAAGATGTAAAACATAACAGATGGCAATGCTGTGTTATAACTATGCAAACATTTTTCATGTAACTCCTTATAAATGCCAATTTGATTTGCTTTGATCTCTCAGTTCAGCTTTTTCCAATAATAAATAATGATCATATCATACATCACCCCTGCTTTCACTACATTAAGTCAATGGAACTTGACACCATGAATGAAAGCAGAATCACGGTGAATACGGCCACAGGAGGCGCCATCCTTAACCCGCAATGGCCATCATTACAGGACAGATATGAAAAATCTAAAATTGGTACCAAGAATGGATCTACTGTAGAATCCATTCAATAATGTGTACATAACGTATTCATCAAGATCAAAGTTGACTTAATAAAAACAAAAACACACAACATGAAATTTGTTGTTATGTGTTCAACAATTCTTTCCATAAGTAAAGAAATTATAAATCAAATAACCTATTGACAAATGTTCCTCATTTTGTAGTAAGGGTGAGAGAGCATGGTTGAAGGTTTACCACTTAGAAGACTACTGAGGAAAATGGGTTCAAGGGACTGTAAATGTATGTATATAATCTGACTCCATATTATTTGTAAATAAATGTGACCATGAATGACCATAATATATAAGAAGTCCTTAGTAGAGGTATCTACTCCCTACGTCACAAGCCTAACATTAAAATGGCATGTGTTTCTGGGTCCACCCAGATTAGTCAGAGACCCAAAACTCAGGGATGCCCACAATGGCATGTGTTCTTGAGCCAACCCAGGGACCCAGAACTCAGGGATGCCCACAATGGCATGTGTTCCCGGGTCCACCCAGAGACCCAGAACTCAGGGATGCCCACAATGGCATGTTCCCGGGTCCACCTAGACCCAGAACTCGGGGATGCCCACAATGGCATACGTTCCCGGGTCCACCTAGAGACCCAGTACTCAGGGATACCCACAGTGGCATGGACCCGGGTCCGACTAGACCCAGAACTCAGGAATGCCCACAATGGCATGTGTTCCCAGGTCCACCTAGAGACCCACAACTCAGGGATGCCCACGAAATAATTCACAACTGAGCCTTTGTGTCTGTTTAGGATTCAAGGTTGATAGCTTCCTGTGTTTCAGCTGTTAGGTGAAAATATTACTAGCTCTTAACTAAGGTTTGATTATGCCTTCAACCAAAACTAGGTTCTCTTTCAAAATATGTTGTGCAGATTGCCTATAGTAAATGTTTTTTTGACTTAATTGATACTATATATTAACCAAAGGTCAAAAGTCTATCTTATCTAATATTTTTGCAGTTGTATAGATGCAACTGACAGATATACACAGTAATTTAACATTATTGTGAAAATTCCAAAACATTCATAAACATTATGACTAAACTAAAAACAGACATGACCACCCAAGTAAGCCTATGTTACTCTTTCTAACCCAGGGGAGTATGTGGGGGGATTGGGTCAAGCACTCCTCCCCCCGTGCTGCTCTCTGAACCCAGGGTGGGACTATTTTAGTCAGTGAACTTTTTAGTATCTAAGTTGTTCTCTAAATCACAAATGTCATCTTAGTTATAAGAGAAGCACAAAAAACTAAACAAATGACAACATTCTTAGTTAACCAAATCCTATTCAGCATTCAGAATAAAAATAATACTTTTATTGTAGGGCAGGGGCATTCAAATCTGGCCCTCCAAGTCATTTCCACTCCATTTTTTCATTGCAACCCTCTAATCAGGGACTTATTCAGACTTAAGACACCAGGTGGGTCCAGATAATGTTGAGGTAGAACAGAACACCAGCAGGCTCCGGCCCTCGTAGGGTAAGATTTGAATACCCCTGTTGTAGGGGATAAACTGTTTTCACCCTTTTTTTCCATAATTTCACGAGACTATAATTCCAATCTTTTGTCTAAAAACAAATTATAAAATATATTACAATCATATTCAGTGCACATAGAAAGCCATGTGTTTTGCTTAACTTAAAAAAAACACTGCGTATTGTTTCCCTCTCACCAGTCGTCCTGTGACAAGGCATACAGAGAGAGAACACACACGCATTCCAACTTGGTGGAAAGGCCTATGGGCCCTACTGGTTAACATCAAACATGACAAAACAAAACAGACAATGTGTTATATGCCTATTAAAACATGGAATTTAACATCAAAGTGCTTTTCAAATTCACTTGAATAAGCCTGGTCATCAACAAGGGAAGTGATCAGGTTTCCGTGATAAATTCCAGCTTTATTCAATGTTTAGGTACAATACATTTTTGGAAATACATTTAGAACTCTTAATCAGTGATTATATAAGCTCATCAGTACCACGTATCGCCAGGAAATCCTCCATCTTTGATTTCTGATTACTTTTCTTGCCGCTGCTCAGCATGTGGGCAGAATATCTTGTGTTCCACACATCTGAACATCCTGTCTTTGTCTTTTGGTTCTTATTCTTCTAACGACATTCATTCTGCCAATGGCCAGGGATTCCACAATTGTGACATGATCCTGGTATCTTTTTACATGGGCTTTGAGTGTCTTTAAATGTTTTTCCAGCTTTCAACATTTCCAGTTCCTTCTTCAACTTTTCAAGTCCTTAAGGCCAGACACCACAGTTAAATATAGTGATTTTGCATCCATCTGTCAATTTTCAGATTTTGGGATATTTTTCAACTATAACTTCCATACTTTCATAAAATATAAAATAATTTGAAAATAGTTGATACTTGATTTATATCATTTTATCCCAACTCCATCAACTAGACCTAGCAAAAATGTTGTCATTGTTAGCATGTTTCATGTAGACATTCTACCATTATTTTTAAAACCTTCCATGTTGACTCATATATTTTTCAAAAGCTTGTTTTCCAGAGCATATCATTAGCTATTCCAAACATGTCTACATCCTTTGTAGATCTGGTGTTTTGTGTTGAAAGGTGCATCATCCTTATTTCTGGAAAGTACATTCTAATTGCATTATCTTATCTTAATCTGTCATTTTCTCAAAATGACATATTTTCCATGTGCCAATTCATTTTTCTCAGTCTTCAGTGGAGATACATTCACAATATTCCACACGAATGTTCTTAGGCCAGACTTTAACAGAGGCTTTTTTCAATATCTTGTGTCATTTAGATTTTACGTGTCATTTTATCTGTAAATATAGGCAAAATAAGCATCTGTCATACATATTAATATTGTTTTTTAAATAATTTAATGTTCTGTAAAAGTCTAAACTGTTCTGTAAAAGTCTGACCATTGGGTGTCTTCTCACAATAGAAAAACAAAAAACATTCTAGTTTGAAGTAATGTGTTGAAAAACGTATTCTCGTGATATGCAAATTAGTGAATATTTAAGGAAGTTTACCCTCATTTGCATATTTTAATAGTTAAATAAATTAAACTTGTAATACAAAAACATCTTGTATTTCTGAATACTTGCAACTTGTAAAGTTTCATTCTGATACCTATTAGAGGGTGGTGTCTGGCCTTAACTTCTCCAGTTCAGCTGTTTGTTCAGCCGACGCCCCATCACATTCTTTCTCCTTCTTCACAATTCTTTCAATACCATCTCTGAGGAATTTATCATTCCATTTTTGAATTTCTGTAACAATGGCATATTTTTTTATTATCGCTTGGCGACAGTCATCTATTTTCAAACTCTTTTTGATGTCATCAGCCAATGATTTTGCCATTTTCTCCATTACAATGTCTAAGGCTGCAGTCCCCATTTTTACCACGTTGTTGTTTTCTTTAACTTCAAAATTATTATGCACGTGTCCCTTGTAACTCTTCTATCAATGACTTCCAGATAACATGAGGAAGGTTTCATCACGGTAAAAGTGGCCTAAAAGGACTTAGCTTCTGCTGTGGAATCTCTGGACTAAGTTTAAGAACACATCTTTCAGTGTCAATGTAAGTCTTGCGTGTCCTCAGCACAGGTTTCCATAGTCTAAAAAACAAAGATTCTAGGTCTTCTGGTTCCAGATGTGTTAATCTGGATACTCATGCTCTTTAAACTGACTTGTTCTTTCAGATAGTGTGGTTTGACTCACCATCAGAGTACAAAATCCATCTATCCGTAGTCACGCCACCATGCTGTTATTCTGTCCACTTTTGATCCATGAACAGAATTAATGTAACCGGTAGTATTATCTTTATTTATTTTCATGAGTCCAAGATGTTGATCTTCCATAGTTCTTACATGTTTTTCAATAATTATGAAGTTAACACAGTCTTTTATGCCAGGACACAGGAGGCGGTCAGTGGTCATAGCCAACGATCACACAGTCCATTATCCTCCAATAAGAAAGGTTTATCCTACAAAATACCCTTGTATGGTATGTTCCAACCTATGGTCCATGGGCCTATTAATAGAGCCTATGACATTCACATGGACAACTCCTATCAGGAGGTATGGACAGGATGTATGGACAAGATGTGTGGGGCACATCAGTAACAGGCATCACATCCCATCTATTGTCTGTTGTTCAGAGTTAGTCAACACATATGTGTTGTGTTAAGTTTCTCATGCCCATTATCTATCAGAAGTAATCATGTTAACCTCATGCACTATGGAATAAGTGGGTAAAAAGGTGCAGGGAGCACGGTTCTGTTATTCCTTACATGGGTACTAAGTTTCGCTATATTTTAATTGAAACTGAGATAATATTCCTGCATCAAGTTCAGATCTAGAAAACCAAGTTGAGAATTTTACTTGGTCTAAATTGTAAAGTGAGACACAGACCCCAAAAGCCCAACCCTGGGGTGCTCTACTCACTCATACAATCACGAGTGTGGGGGGGCTGTGTAAATTGGGTTTTAGACACATTTTTGAAAAGAAACAGATTTACTATACTTTGTGTTCATTATAATGGTTTTGACTGGGTACAACCATTCGTTTGCCCTTGAACACCAAACAGGTTGGGTGCCAAATCGACACAATTAGGAGCTAAAACTATGTGTTTAAAGTCGCAATTTTAAGAGAAAATTGTTACTATCACAGAGTTCATCTAGTCCAGACAAGGTTTCAAAGTACAAAAAGATTTATTTACTTGTGTAAAAGTGTAACATGTTTATAGATCAAGATTAGGTCACTCACTTCTAATCAGGACCCCCCCCCCACTCCAGGGTGAGCTCTGGGGAGATAGGGCATAGGGGGGTCATGATTTATGACAGAGTGTCTTTGATGTGTCAGTGCTTAGGAGAAACTGACACTATGCTACATTTGGTGGAGCAATCAAGGGTTAAATAATGATACTTCTACGTAAGCACATTTTGTTAACAGATGAGGAATTGGAACAATAATAGGAAATTGTGTTCTTCTGTTCTTGTAGTTTTGTTATATGTTGGTTGTTAAACCAACTATAGAAAATAGTGAAATTGTTATTTTTCTACACTAGCAGTACAGAAGCACCCGAAATGTTAGTGTTTCCACTTTACTGTTACTGTTCTAATCTATTTAGGCAACGGAAGCAGAAAGATTGGATATTCAGTTATACAGGTTTAAGTGTTTGGTAGGACTGTGTTCTAATGCATTAACAAGAAGCAACAAACTAATGTAATGGACATATTTCTGATTGTGTACTGTACAGTTGCATTTAATCTTCTCAAGGAGAATTCATTGACAGGTACAGGACACTTGAAAGCCATTCAGCAATAAGACTGGTTGGAGCCCAGAGAGACTGAGTTACCCCGGGGTGCAGCGAGTCTCCAGTAATGCCTGTTCCTCACAGCTGGACTAATTCTAGTCCTGATGATTCTGCCTCAAGATGAAAAGGGCAACCTCCAACCGACGAGGGGGCTAAGGAAAGCTCCAGTTCTGGACAACGTTTACTGGAGCGCGAAAGACCAATTGCATGACATCATGCCACGCTGGTTGGGTCCATACCAGGTGCACCTCATCTACTGTCCAGGTAGCTGAGAGAGGAACCTGGGTCCACACCACACACTACAGGAGGGCTTCAGTGTTTAAACATTAGGTGAATTGAAGTCACCTAAAGGGAGTGAGTTTTTGGTGCTAGTAACCTTCACCTCCGATCCAGCCTGCAGCCATAGAGCCCTTAGACAAAACTGGTCCTCTTGGCATTCACAACGGAGAGCACACAGATTCTCCTGACCTGGCTGACAGAGCAGCCAGAATGGAGATAACTAGAGATGCCCCACTCCTGTATCATTCAGATTGTTGTTACTCAGATCTAGCTCTTTCAGATGTGAGGGGTTTGACTTTAGAACTGAGACCAGAGAAGCACAGCCTTCCTCAGTGATTCCACAAACTGACAGTCTGGAGAGAGATTGTCATGATTTCACAAACAGAAGAATATTTCAGAATAACTTTAGAATAGCCTTTATAGATTACATGAAGATTACTGAACATATTGACATTGATGATGTAGTCATATCTAAATATCAATAATGAATGAATAATGTTTTCCTCAAATGTGTGTTTTCCTCAGTTATCCAGTGTGATATCACATACAGTTGTGCTCATAAGTTTGCATACCCTGGCAGAAATTTTGAAATTCTGGCATTGATTTTGAAAATATGACTGATCATGCAAAAATCTTGAAGGATAGTGATCACATGAAGCCATTTATTATCACATAGTTGTTTGGCTCTTTTTTAATTATAATGATTACAGAAATCTGCGTAACAAGGTAATGGAACTTTATAAAGATGGAAAAGCATATAAAAAGATATCCAAAATCTTCAAAATGCTAGTCACTACTGTTCAATCACTTATTAAGAAGTGGAAAATTCAGGGATCTCTTGATACCAACCCAAGGTCAGGTAGACCAAGAAAGATTTCAGCAAAAACTGCCAGAAGAATTCTCCCCAGCCACACTGGGTAGATTTCAAACGTGTGGTTCATGCAAGACGACCAAAGACTTTGCATGACCTGGAGGCCTTTTGTCAAGACGAATGGGCAGCTATACCACCTGCAAGAATTTGGGGCCTCATGGACATCTATTACAAAAGACTGCATGCTGTCATTGATGCAAAAGGGGGCAATACACAGTATTAAAAACTAAGGGCATGCAGACCAGGGGTCAGTTAATTTTTTTCTTTGTTTCCATGTTTTGTTTTATGATTGTGCCATTCTGTTATGACCTACAGTCACATTTAACTGTTATGACCTGCAGTTAAATGTGACTGGTTACTCATGTTTTCTTTACAAATGGTACATATATTACCAATTCTCCAAGGGTATGCAAACTTTTGAGCACAACTGTAAGAGCAAATATCTACAGGACATACTTGAATTGCTGTGTTATTTGATTCCAAATTCTGTGATATCCTTTTTTTTGTTATTCTGTTTTCAATGTCACACCTCCATATAAAACCCCTTTACAGTAGTGGGATGCGGATGGGTCAACTGTTTCTTCACCTGCAACCGCAGGCAATTCTTAATAACCCCTCCTCAACTACATGGATACAGTGAAATTCTCAACCCCACTCCAACACTGAACAAGCAAGTATAGAGGCATCATTGGTCAATGGGCTTCATTATTTACTTTGCAGAAGAGGAAAACTAACCTCTGCTGACACAGACAAAGGTCAGTCACAAAATGAGCTTAATTATACATTCCTCAAAAATATTTAAACCCACTGAGATCTCAGGGATTTTTGGTCGTATTTCACTACTTGGACAGTGTGGGTCCTACAGGCATTTCTGTAATAGGTATCATCAAGTATTGTATATATCTGTAATCACAATACTCTCAGCTTCATAAAACAGAATTCTAACACACTTTCTAGAAAAAAAATTGTTGGAAAGGCAAAAAAAAGTTATATGCAGAACATTTCTTGGATATGGTATGATAAAAAGATTTAAACCATAATTACGTTTTTTTTTCAATTACTTTTTTCATTCTCCCATGGCTTTAGTGGCATAACAGTATTTAATGCTACATCTAATGAATAAAAAAAAATGTAATATTTTTGGGTTTCACCAAAGGAACCCAACCTATGAATCAAACCATATTTCAGAAGTTTGATAGAGGCTGACTTCTGTTTTTTTTAAATATATTTACACCAAACTAGCAAAGTCGTGTTATAAAAACCATAAGAAACCATAATTTTTTCGACAAACAAAGGAACATCCCTGTAGTATGTTGACAGAAGAAATGTTTTGCATCATAATTATATAGCAAACAATGTAATACGGTGCTTTATATCATAAATAGTGATCTACTTGTTATCCAGATGGTAATCACCAATAATAGAATGGACCAGTGGCTAGCTTGTGCGCCTCTCCATGTCATCATGATGCCAAACCCTTCACAGCCTCATCGTTATGGTCAAACATTTTCTAAAATCTTTCTAGGCGTTATGACACAGAAGAAGAGTGGTTTGTGATTGGGCAACAAGTATTAGATGTACAAACAATGGATCAGTTAAATGCTCCATTACATGACGTGCGTCATGGGATCCAGTTTTGGTGCAAATCTACTGTCCTCTCATGCATGCTGTGATACCAGCACTTGACATTAACTTTTTGGCTCACAAAGTGGCTTACAAAGTGCACTTGACATTAACTTTCTGGCTCACAAAGTGGCTTACAAAGTGCACTTGACATTAACTTTCTGGCTCACAAAGTGGCTTACAAAGTGCACTTGACATTAACTTTTTGACTTTCAAAGTGGTGCTTTTAGTTTCTAAATCTCTGAATGGTTTAGGACATTTCTGATATGTTTGAAGAATATAAACCAAGCAGGGCTCTTAGATCCATGAACACTGGTCAGCTAGTAGAGCCCAGAGCCTAAACTAAACATGGAGAAGCTGCGTTTAGCACTTATGCTGTACACAACTGGAATAAACTACCAGAAGATCTTAGATGTGCCCCAAACGTATCCATTTTTAAATCCAGGTAAAAAACACTACTCTTTTCACGTGCCTACGACTGAGCACTACGACTGTTTTCTTATTGTATTTTTATTATTATGATGTTTTCATTTGTTTTGATGTTTTCATCTGAGTATTTGTTTTTATATTATTGCAATTTTATAATTTTTTTTATTTTCTTTTTCTTTGTAAAGCACATTGAATTGCTTCGATGTATGAATTGTGCTATATAAATAAACTTGCTTGCTCACCAGCCACTGTGGCTAGTGGTTTTCCAAAGTTACTAGCCACTCAGCATTTTCACAAGCCACCATTTTGTTGTTGGGAAACTGTTTTATTTGATAAAAGTTGTCTATGGTGTACATCGTAACCTGTCTTGTTTATGCTGTCGGTCACTGGCGTGCAAGGCAATAGACCTAACACAGATGGACCAGAATCAAACACTGTATGCAGCTAGTGCTCATGGGAGTTGTAGGGACGTAGGTCGTAATGTCACTCTCATTGCAATGAGACTACAGTTTAAAAGAATTTGTGTGTGTGTGTACACACACACACAGGGGTTTCCTGGCTCAAAATGTGGCAAAGGTGGTACCCCAACCCTCGCACTCTACCGGACTCCCCTCTATGAAATACTTTATATAATATGTGGCTACACACTTGAAAAAGACAACTATTAAATCTGCCCTGTGTTAAATCTGCCCTGTTGTCCATGTCCACTTGAGCAACTAATGCACGCTACAACATTATCAAACAAAATATATAAGCAATGTATTTATTCTTAAAATAGACCTATTAGCATGTTATTTAAAAAGAAATATGAAATCACTCATCAGCACTGTGTATAGATATAGAATGCCACCCGCCAAAGTGGCTAGTAAGAGTGATTGCCTTACCCGCCACAGCCGAATTCCACTCGTATTTGGCGGGTGGGCGGGTGCCAATGTCAAGACCTGTGTGATACCCACAGGAACACAAACTATAAAGGGATTGCTTCATTAGAATGCATAGCAATCACCTAAAGAAAACCATTCGACTCGAGCGATTACAGTTCTGAATATTTATAGACATGTACACTATGCACTCTGTCCGCGGATTCGTGGATTGAGATTGGACAGGAGGTAACACTTAAATCACACATCAGGTCTCAATGAAAGAAACATATTAATGATTAAAATCTTTATTGTACATTGTACAATTAGTTTAGAACAAAATGAGGGTCAATGGAAACCAAAATCACCAACCAATTAATGTGACCTAGCTGGCTGAACTGTGGCTGGAGCAGGGCTTGGTGCCACACCTGTACACAGTACGTCTGTGGATAGGACAAGTATCCCTAGTGAACCTAGTCCCCCTGGTTGGGAACCACTGGATAAAAAGGTTCATACTGGGCATTAGAGAGGAGGGACCTGGCAGCTGAAATGTAGCCTAATTCAGAGACATACTATAGTGTAATAATGTCAGAAGTAACAGATCATTACAAAAACATTGTTAGATCTAGAATTGTAATTCAACCTGCACTTTATCCAAACAATATTCTCAGACCCTTTGCCCGGTTGCATCGTGGATATAATCACTGGGTGGTCAGTTATTAGACAAACAGCACATTACTACTAGACCACAGACATGAGTGAGCTCACGGTTTCTGCCAATGTGCCCCTGGGCTGATCTACTGTTGAAAGGGGTGAGGTTGGTTATATCAGCATCTGCACACACCTCAATGAAATCACCTACACATTTCTTCCTTGCCTCGGTATATTTTATACTGCTTGGCGGTATTGTTTGAAAAGGTGCAGATGCTACATATACATGTTTCTTGCAGATGGGCTAGATTTGATTTGAGGTGGTCGCTGCAGCTATCTTTTCTTACCAGTGAACAAGGCTGGTTAAACCTACAGAATGACAAGGGTTTATAGAAATAATGTCATTCTTCTGCACCATTAATGTTGATTTTTGTTTTTGTTTTGGGCAGATTATGTTTCTGGAAATTTTTCACACAGTGAGTGACAGCAAGTTCCACATGGAGATTCACATGACACACTGCTACAACCACTGAGATTGAATAAAGGAACAACACACACTTATTGATGTCAGAGCCCAATGCCTTTCCAGATTTACTGCACTTTTAGAAGAGGCGAAATGCAATGGTAATTATTATTTATATTGAAAAGTGAAATGTCAAATTCCATCTTTATGTCTGGATTCTGTGATTCTGTCCACGATCTCTGTGATGCTAAAATTATAGGTCCCTTCCTTGTGTGATGAACATATCAAAATCAGTCAACAGCAAAAATGTTTGGGTTTCTCTATCCATTCTTCTCTCCTCCCAATTTCAGGATATCCAAATGTTTATTGTGGCCTCTCCTCATCTCAACATTACCACAGAACTTACAGGAGGGTCAAAAGATTGAGACATTCACTATAAGCATGTTTCACCAAGCCATTCTGATTCTTATCACACTGCTAGCTTAATCAGGAAGTGTTTATCTGACACACGTGTGCTTGAGGGTAAAACATTCCCCACCTTCCCCATTGTCAGTTGTGTTGTTGTTTATTATTACTCACCTCAGAGTCACCATTCTACATTGTGGATCCTTCAGCCAACCAGAGAGATGCTCCACCCCTGAATCCTTCAGGTCATTGTTACTCAGATCCAGTTCTTTCAGGTGTGAGGGGTTTGACTTCAGAGCTGAGACCAGAGAAGCACAGCCTTCCTCAGTGATTCTACAACCTGACAGTCTGGAGAGAGATTGTCATGATGTCAGAAACAGAACAATTGGCCATGAAAACTTAATGAAGAAGAAGAAGAAGCTGACTACTTGCATCGTATTTTCCTCTGTACGCTCCCCGAGCTGTGAGAGAGGGATGAAAACACACTTGGTAGATCGCATGAATACCAGAGTTGGCTATGGGGAATTCAGGATGAAATAAGTTGATAGTACAAAAGGAAGAATAGGACAGAATAGAGGAAAGAAGTGTGAGACAAACGGTGGAAAGGGAGTGAAGAAATCAAGAAGGAAGTTGTTGGCAAGGAAATTGAAATCTTTGAGGGGGAAAAATACAAAATAAAAAACTCACAATAACCTGGCTGCATAAGTGTGCACACCCTTAAACTAATACTTTGTTGAAGCACCTTTTGATTTTATTACAGCACTCAGTCTTTTTGGGTAGGAGTCTATTAGCATGGCACATCTTGACGTGGCAATATTTGCCCACTCTTCTTTGCAAAAGCGTTCCAAATCATCCCACAGATGTTCAATTGGATTATGGTCTGGGGTCTGGCTGGGCCATTCCAAAACGTTAATCATCTTCTGGTGAAGCCATGCTTTTGTAGATTTGGATGTGTGCTTTGGATCATTGTCTTGATTTAAAGGTGAACTTCATCTTCAGCTTTCTAACGGACGCCTGAATGTATTGTGCCAAAATTGCCTGGTGTTTGGAACTGTTCATAATTACCTCCACCCTGACTAAGGCCTCGGTTCCAGCTGAAGAAAAACAGCCCCAAAGCATGATGCTGCCACCACAATGCTTCACTGTGGGTATGGTGTTCTTTGGGTGATGTGCAGTGTTGTTTTTGCACCAAACATACCTTTTGGAATTATGGCCAAAAAGTTCAACCTTGGTTTCATCAGACCATAACACATTCTCCCACATGCTTTTGGGTGACTTGATGTTTGTTTTTGCAAACTTCAGCCAGGCTTGGATGTTTTTCTTTGTAAGATAAGGCATCCGTCTTGCCATCCTACCCCATAGCCCATTCATATGAAGAATACGGGAGATTGTTGTCACATGTAGCACACAGCAAGTACTTGCCAGAAATTCCTGCAGTTCCTTTAATGTTGCTGTAGGCCTCTTGGAAGCCTCCCTGACCAGTTTTCTTCTCGTCTTTTCATAAATTTTGGAGGGATGTCCAGTTCCTGGTAATGTCTCTGTTGTGCCATATTTTCTCCACTTGATGATGAATGTCTTCACTGTGTTCCATGGTATATCTAATGCTTTGGAAATTATTTTGTGTGATTAATCAGTCACTTTAAAGGATGGCAGGTGTGTAATGACTTCTATTTAACATGAGTTTGAATGTGATTGGTTAATTCTGAACACAGCCACATCCCCAGTTATAAGAGGGTGCACACTTATGCAACCAGCTTATTGTAAGGTTTTTATTTTTAATTTTTCCCCCTTGAAGATTTCAGTTTGTTTTTAAATTGAATTGTTCACATTATAGGTCACATTAAAAGTGGAAAAAGTTCTGACATGATTTACTTTTGTCTCATTCTTTTACATTACAAAAACCTGCTTTTTTAACAGTGATGTGTAGACTTTTTATATCCACTTTATGGAGAATAGGGGCTTAGTGTGCTTGAATGATGGGAGAGGGAGTGAGTCGTGTCTGGATTTAACACTAGTGTCTGCCGCGTTGGCAGGAAGTTGTGAATGGAGAGTGAGAGGGGAAGCGACCATTTCCCGATAGTGTGCAAAGTGGAGGGTGGTGTGGTTAGGCAGAAGAGAGCGTGTAGCGGGAGGTGGTGTTAAGATAAGGCAGATTGGGAGTTGTACATGTATTTATGTGAGGGAAAGGGGGAAAATGTGAGGATGGAAGGGTCAGTGAGTGACTGTGCAGAGGCAGTGACTGCGACTAAGGTTATGGCAGCTGAGGGGGCGATAGCGGTAAGTAAGGGAGCGGGTTGAATGAGGGTGGTTCCGTGGTGGACAGATGACTGTTCAAGAGGAGTGAAGGAGAGGAATGTGGCGCTGAGGGTACTAAAGATGAGTTTGATGGAAAGTAATCTGGAGGTTTATCTAAGGAAAAGGGCTGTAGTTAAGAGAACAATTAAGAGGGCAAAAAAGCAAGTGTGGCGTGAGTTCTGCTCAACCATAGGAAGGGTATGGATCTTAACAGGGTGTAGAGGATGGTCAGGAAGATGGTGGGGAAGAGTATCATAGGGGAGATACCTGTGTTGGTGGAGGGGGATGTAATTACTGTTAATGATCAGGATGAAGCTGAAGTCATAGGCAGGGAGTTTGCAGCCGTTCACAGGTGGGATCATTTATGTGAAGAGGCTAAGAGAAGGAAAGGGGAGATGATGAAGGAGCAATGAGTCAAAGATTGGAGGGAGGAGATGCCATGGATGCAGAATTGACTATGTATGAATTGAATAGAGCTCTAGAGGGATGTGGAAGGACTGCTCCAGGGGAAGACAGGGTGTGTTTCAAGATGGTTAAGAATGCATCGGAGAATGTGAAGAAAGCGGTTCTCGATTTGTATAATATGGTATGGAGGAGTGGGGCCCTGCCAGGAGGGTGGAAGAGAGCAGTGAAACCAGGTAAGGATCATATGAAAGCGGCTAGTTATAGACCCATAGCGCTCACGTCAAATTTGTGTAAGTTAATGAATGAGAAGATGATTGTGAAGAGGTGGATGTACTATTTGGACAGTAGAGGTTTAGTGAGTGAAGCCCAGAGTGGGTTCAGGAGAGGTCGGTCGACTGCTGATGCTTTCATTACGGTCAGCACGGAGATAGCCAGTGCTTTGTCGAAGAAGGAAGTTGTGTGTGTAACATATTTTAATGTGGACAAGGCTTACGATATTATGTGGAAGGAGGGACTGTTGATTAAACTGGAGATGATAGGTATTGGAGGTAGGCTGTATAATTGGGATAAGGATTTCTTGTTCGGGAGTGTTTAGGTTGAAGGTCGGGGCAGACTTGTCGAGAGAGTTTGAGGTGCCGCAGGGCAGTGTGGTGAGTTTGGTTTTGTTTACCATAATGATTGATGATGTCTTTAGAGATGTGGGGCAGGGAATAGGGGTAGCATTGTATGCAGATGACGGGACAATTTGGAAAAGAGGGAAGAATGTGAAATATGTGATGAGTAAGATGCAGAGTGCGGCGACGGCCGTGGAAGATTGGTCCCTAAAATGGGGTTTTCGGATGTCAGTCACTAAGTCGTGCTTCATGGTGTACACTAATAGGGAAATTGAGGATGTGAGTTTACAGATGTATGGACAGAATCTGGGCAGGGTGACTGTCTTTAAATACTTGGGTATGTGGTTCGATGAGAGGTTGACCTGGAGGAAGGATGTGTTGGCAGTGGATGTGAAGTGTAAAAGGGCGTTAAATCTTATCGCCATATCAACCATCTGGTGGCCATGCTGTTTCAGAGTGCCCATTACAGCATGATGCAGGTGAAGGCTGTACCATCAACGATGGCCTGCACAAGCACTCTACTAACAAGGCATCGATCACAGACACAGGTAAATTTATGCAACATTGTGTAAAAACCCTATGACAATAACTGATTATATATTAAAGCAAGACATTACTACAATTACTTGTTCATATCATTCTCAGGGGATCTATGCAGAGCCTATTCAGTACTTGGTGGTGAAGAAACCAAAGCCATCTGCCAGGAGCCTATGTAAATCAACGCTCTATCAAACATACACAGGTGATGGTCATTATTATTGTACTATCATACTGTTGGCTACTGTGTATTTACAACAATATGTTCATATGTTAGAAATCTGAACTTGCAAAAGAGGTATGGAAGGACAATTCATTTAATACCTGTACTTTTAACCCTCATGTTTCTATGCTTCATTTGTTTCAGGATCCCTCCCTGACCCAGCAGTGTTGTCCCTTGGGGAAAGACTAAAAAGCCTCAAACCCCAACCACTAATATCCTCGGTGCTGCACGGCTTGTCTGAGCTTTAATTGGTTGACTCCAGGTTTGGAGCTGTGCCGCCAGGTTCACCACTGTCATATCAGTGACCTCCTGTTGTGGCCACAAGTCACGTCCAACATCCAGATGCCTCAGCATTCCCCAAACTCCCTGTGAATGGTTCCACATTTTCCACTGCCATACAGTTTGTCCCAAACTGCCACCAGTTCTTCCATTTGGTGAGCCTAACTGTAACACAAGAGATTGCAGCTGTGATAGAGGAGGGCACACAAGAGCAGTCTGAGTGTCCATTATGGAAGGAAGAGCGGCAGCCCAGAGTAACAGCCAGTAGATTCTATGAGGTTAGCCATGTGTGAGGGGAGTCTTCTGGTGAGGCACTGGCAGTGTGAATACTAAAGGGAGCTAGACAAACTAGCGCAATGAGAAGGTGCCGGAACAGGACTCAACTGTTCAATGTCAATGTCTCACCCTGTGGCTTTGCCATACATCCTGATGCTCTTCACCTTGGTGCCATCCCAGATGCAAAGGTTTATGACCCTAATGCAGCTCCTAGTTTTGGGCTTGCAGAAGTTAAATACCCAGACATCTGTAACATTTCTGAGGCAGGGCATGTCAAATGGGTGAATGGGCAGCGGAAATAGAAAAAAGCTCTGAAATTATACTGGCAGGTTCAAGGTCAATTAGCAGTAATTGGATTGAGCCGGTGGGATTTTAATAGTGACACTGAGGGGGTCATAACAGTGGAAAGAGTCTGGAGGGATGATGTAATGATAAAAGAGATGAAAGAAATGGTGGACCTTTACATTTTTGGTACATATATGGATATGTATCTCCAGAAAGCTAAATGGTAACTGTAAACACCAGTAATCCTTTGTCTCCATTTGTCAGATATCTTACCTGTATATTTAGATGCTTTTTTGTAAATATTTAATGCAATAAATTCCAAGAGACATGTTTTGGGGTATTAAGTATTTTAGTAAATTGATGATTGTCATTGGAACTGGTCTTCTTAAACAATGTAAAAACAAATATTAAAACTTATTATAGCTGAAATGAGTGACTGTTCTTGGTAGTGATGGCCAAACAAGGCTTCATTAGCGTTATTCTAGCAGCAGGATATTATGCTGGTAGCACTCAGATTTTCTTTATCGCAGTAAAAGCCATCATTGAAATGTATCAGGCAATATAGTTAACAATCTAGTCTGTAAAAAAGAACAGACAAGTAAGCAAGCAAGTTTATTTATATAGCACAATTCATACATCGAAGCAATTCAATGTGCTTTACAAAGAAAAATAAAATAAAAAATATATAAAAATACAATAACATAAAAACAAATACTCAAATTAAAACATCAAAACAAATGAAAACAGCATAATAGAAATACAATAATAAAACATATAAAGATTTTAAAAAAAGATTAGAAATGGGATAAAAACATAGGAAGCTATAAGGCTAAACAGTGTGGTTAAGTTTAAGTGCTCAGTCGTAGGCACGTGAAAAGAGTAGTGTTTTTAACCTGGATTTAAAAATGGATACGTTTGGGGCACGTCTGCGATCTTCTGGTAGTTTATTCTAGTTGTGTACAGCATAAGTGCTAAACGCAGCTTCTCCATGTTTAGTTTAGGCTCTGGGCTCTACTACCTGACCAGTATTCATGGATCTAAGAGTCCTGCTCGGTTTATATTCTTCAAACATATCAGAAATGTATTCGGGTCCTAAACCATTCAGAGATTTATAAACTAAAAGCACCACTTTGAAATTTATTCTGTAACTGACTGGAAGCCAATGTAAAGATTTAAGAACCGGAGTGATGTGTTCTGTTCTCTTGGTCCTGGTTAACATTCTAGCAGCAGCATTCTGAATGAGCTGCAGCTGTTTTAAAGTCTTTTTTGGGAGTCCAGTTAAGAGGCCATTACAGTAGTCAACCCTACTAGAGTTAAATGTGAGGTCTGAGTCTATTAGAACACCAAGATTACGCACTTGATCCCTGGTTTTAAGGGCCGAGAGTCTAGCTCTTTACTAATACTAGTTCTTTTATTTTTGTTGCCAAACACAATAATCTCAATAATCTCTTGGTTTAATTGTAGACAATTTTGGTTCATCCAGGTATTTATGTGCTCTATACAGTGACACAGAGAGTCTATTGAGCTGTTGTCATACGGTTCGAGAGCCATATATATTTGAGTATCATCAGCATAGCTGTGGTAGTTAATGTTGTTGTTCTGTAGAATTTGGCCCAGAGGTAACATATAGAGATTGAA
>JACXGI010004188.1:0-23018 GCA_016801175.1 Esox masquinongy
TTTTGGCCATAATTCCAAAAGGTATGTTTGGCACAAAAACAACACTGCACATCACCCAAAGAACACCATACCCACAGTGAAGCATGGTGGTGGCAGCATCATGCTTTGGGGCTGTTTTTCTTCAGCTGGAACCGGGGCCTTAGTCAGGGTGGAGGGAATTATGAACAGTTCCAAATACCAGGCAATTTTGGCACAAAACTTTCAGGCGTCCGTTAGAAAGCTGAAGATGAAGAGGAAGTTCAACTTTCAGCACGACAACGACCCAAAGCACACATCCAAATCCACAAAAGCATGGCTTCACCAGAAGAAGATTAATGTTTTGGAATGGCCCAGCCAGAGCCCAGACCTGAATCCAATTGAACATCTATGGGGTGATCTGAAGAGGGCTGTGCACAGGAGATGTCCTTGCAATCTAACAGATTTGGAGCGCTTTTGCAAAGAAGAGTGGGCAAATATTGCCACGTCAAGATGTGCCACGCTAATAGACTCCTACCCAAAAAGACTGAGTGCTGTAATAAAATCAAAAGGTGCGTCAACAAAGTATTAGTTTAAGGGTGTGCACACTTATGCAACCAGGTTATTGTGAGTTTTTTATTTTTTATTTTTCCCCCTCAAAGATTTCAGTTTGTTTTTCAATTGAATTGTTCACGTTATAGGTCACATTAAAGATGGAAAAAGTTCTGACATGATTTATCTTTGTTTCATTCTTTTACATCACAAGAACCTGGCATTTTAACAGGGGGGTGTAGACTTTTAATATCCACTGTTGATAAGCACTTTGGCCAATTATAAAAAACAATGTGATTTGTGCATCAAAGAACAGGTTTCTCAGTTGAAATTGGATTTCCATTATGGACATGAATAGGTTAATTTAGTGTAGCATTTGGTGGAATGCAATTTTATGTTCAAAAAACATATTCTCTATCCCTGCAGAAATCAATGCGAAAGGTGTCATCCTGAAGGCTTTTGAACAGTACCGACTCAAGACCTGTATCGACTTTAAGCCTTGGAATGGAGAGCTGAATTACATTTCAGTTTTCAAAGGGAACGGGTAGACTGTAAATTGTTATGAACAGCAGTTCTTTTTTTCAAATGTTCACTGGAGTTGTATTAAATAATTAAATCTGGTTGGTTTTCTGGTTCTCCTGCAGCTGTTTCTCCTCTGTGGGTAACCGGCATGTGGGGAAACAACGCTTGTCCATCGGGACCAACTGTGACCGCATTGCGACCATTGAACATGAGTTCCTCCATGCGCTGGGCTTCTGGCATGAACAGTCACGGTCGGACCGTGATGACTACGTCACCATCATGTGGGACAGGATCTCTGAGGGTAGAGCCGTACTTACTAAACCTATCTTAATGGAGATCATTAACTTTATATTAACTCTCAACTGAGGCGTGACAAGATTTGGAGATACAGCCTCGTGTGACTAGGATTGTAGTAAGGGTGAGTTAGGGTTGAACCAGGATAAGGACATTAATCCAGGGTTACAGTTTTGTTAGGGTCAAACGAGAATGTGAACAGGCATACCTCAATTTAGCCGACCGGCATCTATCATAATCACTTAGTCATCCATTGATTAAATCCAGAAATTCATTTAAAAAATTTAGATTTACTCATATTTTATGAAACATCTACACTCTAGCAGTTGCCCAGCTCTCTGTCCTTGAGGTCCATGTTAGTCTTTTTCAAGACCTGTCTCTTATTGTAGGTGCCTGGTTTTTGTTGGAATCAGAAACACGCCAATTGGATTCCCCAAAAAAGCACAACTTCTAATTCTTTGGAATGATAGAATGACAACACAAGGGTATATGGAGCAGTGGACAACAGTCAAGGAGCACCATGTATTTAGAGAAAAAGAAGAGATATGTTCGTTTTCAGCGTGGTTTATCACAAATGCCAAGTAATTTATACATTTCTTTGAAGGCAAAGGAGCTTTGACATTATTTAGAAGATTCAAGTCAGCATTGTGACAATCCATGTGAATCCCTAATCCTCAACTCTAGGAGATTTACCTTCCAAATATCCAACCTGGCTAAACTCTCCCTCCCTCCCTCCCTCCCTCCCTAGGCAAGGAAAACAACTTCAACATGTACAATGACACCACATCCAGTTCCCTGGGTGTTCCCTATGACTACGGTTCTGTGATGCACTACAGTAAGACTGCATTCAGGAATGGAACCGAGCCCACCATCGTCACCAAGATCTCTGCCTTCGCCAATGTCATTGGGCAGCGCATGGAGTTCAGCGACAATGACCTGCTCAAGCTCCGGCGCCTCTACAGCTGCAGTAAGATTGTCCCATCCGCTGTAGTAAGACACACACCGATAAGGTTGGCTACACAGTAGCATCAGTCACCTCAAACAGTTGTCAAACTGACAGAACTAGCCAGTAGTAACACATAATAATAATAATAATAATAATTTGCTTATAATTGTCCTATTTCACAAATATATGGTCAAATGCATGTGTGAATTGCAAATGTATTTTTAGCTGACAATTTTTTTTCAAATAGCTTGAGACACCCTGAGAGAGTCACAGCCATGATTTATATTGCCCTGTGCCCCTAGAGCAATTAGGGTGACAAGGCTATTTTTACCCTGTAATCTGACCCCATTTTTGGATACTAGCCCAACTAACCCTTTTAACTGGTGCAATACCTGTTGCCAAAAAATACTCACATTGGTAGAAAGTCTACACCCCTTGACATTGTTATCACATTTCGTTGTCAGTTCCTTAATGTTTAAATTAGCTTTGGAATTTTACATGGGTTATATTTTTTTGACTGCATGGCCTAGATATAAATGGGGACATACATCAAAAAAGCGGTGTTGTGGAGTAGTAAACTACATGTACAGTAGTAACTACAAACTACTTTTTGTCAAAAAGACAAAATAGGGTTGAAGTAAGCAATGATTTCCTTTATTTTTAGACCAGATCTGATTAATTGTCATTACATAGATTTTTTTTGTGTTTGAACATGTTTACACATTTGTTGACCTGACAAATTACATTTCAGGTTTGCATACGGAAATGTTTCATACATTAGTTCGAATGCTGCGAATGTCTTTCAGTGTTGAGTATTCAAGATCTTGGTGAACTTTCTTTTTGAAATAGCTTTCAAACACTACATGTAAGTGGGTGTAGGTCGAGTTTACAGCAGGCCAAAGTTCTTGTGATTTCTATATCGTAGATTATTCATTTAACCATTATTCAACCCAGTAAATCAATTGAGGACCTATTCTAATTTTTTATGGTGTCCTGGCAAAAGACATTCAGTTGCATGGGGAGGGTAAGATACAGACAAATACATAAATAAGAACAAATAAACAAATATAATGAGTGTATGCCTGATAATGGGTGTATGACTGATGATGAGTGTATGTGACCTTTGATCTAGCACGCTCCTCCACTTTCCTGGACAGCTGTGACTTTGAGAGGGAAAACATCTGTGGTATGATCCAGGGGCCGGGGGACCAGGCCGACTGGACCAGGGTGACCCAGGCTGCTGGGGGACCCGACACAGACTACACCAACATGGGCAAATGCAAAGGTGAGCCCCACCTCAACCACACCACCTGAACAACAAAACAACAGCATCAACCTTCCATCCTCACTGTCTGACAGGGTCAATCAATATTTTATATTCAGCTTTATTCTCATCAAACAGTTGAAAGGGTTTTACTGTGATTAAAACTGCGGTTCCGAACATTGTTACATTACCTGGACCGGAAAACACCCTGAGCTTGAGTAATAGGCCGGTCCGACTTGACATTGGAGAGGAAATGCTGACGTCTATTGTCCACAGGCTCGGGCTACTTCATGCACTTCAGTACTGCCACAGGCAAACCAGGGGACACGGCCCAACTGGAGAGCAGACTGCTCTACCCCAAGACCAAGAGAGGAAGCCAGTGTCTGCAGTTCTTCCTCTACAACAGTGGAGGCGCCAATGATCAGCTGGTGATCCAGGTCCGAGAGTATGATGAAGACCATCCAAATGGGACTCTGCGTGTTATTCAGGGTGTACATGGTAACATCTAACATCAACCAACTGACATTCAAATGAATAATTTGTTATTCGTTTAAGCAATATGATGATCGTATTATTTTTCTAAACGTGTATGATAAAAAAAGTTGGGATGCTGCATAAAATGTAAATAAAAACAGAATGCAATGATGTGCAAATTTAATTTAAACCCTATGTTCAATAGAAAATAGTACAAAGGCAACATAACAAATATTAAAACTAAGACATTTTTTTGTTTCTACAAAAATATATGCCCACTTTGAATTTGATGCAGGCAACACGTTTCAAAAAAGTTGGGACAGAGGCAGCAAAAGACTGGAAAAGTTGTGTAATGCTAAAAAACTAAACCTGGTAGAATATCAAACAACTAATTAGGTCAACTGGCAACAGGTTAGTAACATGATTGCGTATTAAAAGATCATTCCGGAGAGGATGGGTCTGACAGAAGTGAGGAAGGGGAGGGGTTCACCACTCTGTGAAAGACTGCGTGGGCAAATAGTGCAACAATTTAAGAATAATGTTCCTCAATGTAAAATTGCAAAGAGTTTGAGGATCTCATCATCTACGGTACATAATATCATTAAAAGAATCAGAGAATCCAGAGAAATCTCTGAATGCAAGGGACAAGGCTGAAAACCAATATTGGATGGCCAACATTCAGGCCTATAGGCGGTAAAAGAGTATGGGTGCTAAACTGGCCTGCCTGCAGTCCAGACCTGTCATCCATTGAAAACATTTGGTGCATTATGAAATGAAAAATACAACGAAGGAGACCGCAAACTGTTGAGAAGTTGAAATCCTATATCAAGCAAGAATGGGAATATATGTCACTTTCAAATCTACAGTAATTGGTCTCCTCAGTTCCCAAATGCTTACAGAATATTATTAAAGAAGAGGTGATGCAACACAGTGGTAAACATGCTCCTGTCCCAATTTTTTTTTAAATGTGTTGCTGCCATCAAATTCAAAATGGGCATGTATTTTTCCAAAAACAATACAATTTCTCAATATCAACATTTGATATGTTGTCTTTGTACTATTTTCAATTAAATATAGGGATAAATGATTTGCACATCATTGCATTCTGTTTTTATCTGCATTTTACAACAGCATCCCAACTTTTTTGGAAACAGAGTTGTATAACAAAAATAATATATGTCACTTCACAATATATTTCCAAAAAAGGCGTTTAATAACTTAATGTTTGCCATTTTCTCGCAGCCCCAACAGATAACGTCTGGGAGCTGTATCACGTGAGCCTGAACGTGGCAAAGAAGTTCCGGGTGGTGTTTGAGGGCATCAAGGGCAACGTCCCCTCCGAAGGTGGTTTCTCTCTCGACGACATCAATCTCTCCGAGACCACCTGCCCTGAACACGTGTGGCGCGTGAAAAACTTCAGCGACCTCATGGACAACGCTCCTAATAACACAGCCATCTACAGCCCCCCATTCAAGTCCAGAGAGGGCTACACCTTTCAGATGGGGCTGTACCCCAGTGGAAAAGAGGGTTACCCGGAGGAGCTTTCTGCCTTCGCCCACCTGGTGACTATCAACGGTGACACAGAGGTGCGGAAGTGGCCATGCCCGTGGAAACAGATCACCATGACGCTGTTGGACCAGAACCCAGACATCATGAGGCGCATGAACAATCAGCGCAGCGTCACAACCGACCCTACCAAGAAAGTCAATGGTCAGTCCAGGGCCTGTATGAACTAAGCATCTCCGAGTCGGAGTGTTGATGCGGGACCTTGTTCAGTATGAACTGGTCTTAGACTAACCGGTCTTAGACTTGTTGAAAAGCGTCTTAAATATGGACCAAGACGCATGGATTTGACATGAATGAAAGTGCTGTTCTTTTTACCATGATTTGGCAGTGATATGAAGCATCCATCTTGTAACTCCAAAGATTTGTGTGTTTGGCACCTTTAGAGACTTCTGAGCTGTTCTTCTGGGATGACCCCCGGAAGGTGGGCATTGAGGTGTCCCAGGCGGATGGGACCAAATATTTCCGCGGGCCAGGTGCCGGGACGCCCACGTACCTCAGCCATGGTAGGGCCAAGAGCAGGGACTTCGTCAAGGGCGGCGATGCCATCTTCCTGCTCACCATGGAAGGTAGGTGCCACGTGTCACGTCTGTTCGTTCCGTCTCCTGTGGACAGTCATGTTTGACTTCTGAAAAGACCCTATTGAGAAACATGTTATACACTCTCTGAAATTATTACATTTAAGTCATTTACACTATGACAACCTGAGTGACATAAAATTCTAAGTGCATGGTCCCCCACCCCCTTTGGAATTAAACACAACCCTGGCATTGTCAGCACCACACACAAATGACTGGATCTTTACTGACTATGGACCGGACCTTTTCTCCGCAGATGTGGCCCATCTAACAGTGGCCCAGCCCATACCCTCTTCGACTGTGCCACCCACAGTTCCCACAGCTACCACAGTTCCCACAGCTACCACAGTTCCCACAGCTACCACAGCTACCACCACCATGCTGCCGTCTGACCCCTGCAGTAAGATCACATGTGGGAATTCTGGAGTCTGTTTGGTGGACGACGGAACAGCTGTTTGCAGGTGAGGGCGCTTTATTGTTAAGGATTGTGGCTTGAATAGATGATTCAAGTAGTCATACTGAATTGCATTAATCTCAGTCCCTCCCTCTCTGTTCTTTTGTTCTTTTCTCCCTCTATATTGAACCGATTATCTCGTTTTAGCTGTGCAAATATGGTTATTCCCTTTATAGCCCAGTGGGAAAAACTGTCTCAAAAGGCATAATGAAGAGAGTGTGTGGTTACAACAATGTCATTTCAGCCAGTTTTGCCAGTGATGTCAAAGGGACCGTGTCACAACCTTCTGATGTCCAGGGAAAGCCACCCACCTTCTCTCACCAACACTCTCTCTATCAATCTATCTAGCTATACAGCGGAGAAGATTCTTGACCGTCTCTCTCTCCAGATGGGCAGTGGGTAGTTGACCCTCTCTCATCCTCTCTCTCCAGATGGGCAATGGGTAGTTGACCCTCTCTCATCCTCTCTCTCCAGATGGGCAGTGGGTAGTTGACCCTCTCTCATCCTCTCTCTCCAGATGGGCAGGGGGTAGTTGACTCGCTCATTCTCTCCCTCCAGATGGGCAGTGGGTAGTTGACCCTCTCTCATCCTCTCTCTCCAGATGTGCCGTTGGAGAGGACTGGTGGTACTATGGAGAGTACTGTCAGCATCGGGGCTCCGCCCAGGACACAATGACCACGGCGCTGATAGCCTCTTTCTCGGTGCTGGGGGCCATGTTGGTGGTAACTGCGGTCAGTGTGGTGTATGTTAAGAGGAAGTACAAGAAGATTGCCGCTGGAGGAGACCTGGGCGTCACTATGTCAAACATCAGCATGAGAGGGATGTAGTGCCGCGTCGCATTCAGAACATGAAGGACAGATGGTTAGACAGATACATTATGCTACAAGGTGGATCTGCACTGCTGTCTAGGGCAGCTGCTACATTAGTGTAACTGTCTTGTCATTTTCATCATAGCAGACTGTTAACAGTTTAAAATGCACATAATAATATTATTCAGTTGCTGTAATGGAATGTTTTAGCGACTGTTTTAACCCTAATAACGGTCTGTGTGGTAAGAAATGCACAAGGTGCTAATGTTAAACAATATCGCCCTCTCCTGGTCATAAAGTTCACATACACTTGTGTGATTTTAAACAGACAAACCAGCCACATCAGTGCAAGAATAAAGAGATTATTATGTCCTACAATAAGTAATATGTTGTAAAAAGTGCATTTATACATTTTCAATTGTATAGTAATTTTGAATGTAATGCCATCAGCTGAACTGGACGTTTTTGGGTTTATACTGACCTCATGTAATTCAAAAAATGTAAGCCCTCTATAGTTGTTTGTACCTACAAAGTACAATACAGATACACTTTCACAGAAACTGGGGAGGGGGAAAATACTGCCAGAAATTATATAAGAAAGACAGACAGACACACACACGTGTGTGTCAAACACACATTGAAGACATAATGAAAACTAATGATCCAAAAATAAATCAAAGTACCACCAGAACAACAAAGCTTATATTCACAAATGTAAGATTTATTATAGCAAAGACAGGGCCGTTGGTGTGGTTTAGTTTCCATGTGGATATATATTTGTTTGCGTTACTGAACTGGACCAGTCATGCCTGTGATAACTGTCAGGAGGGAGGTGGGACAGTGCTGAAGTGTGTGTTGGAATCACACCAGCAGGGGTTGGCAACACGTGACCCACGGGACCCTTCCTTTATTGGGAGGTGATTTTGAAAATGTCCAGGAATTTGGGTAACCATTTTTTTTTTTTTTATAAAATCTGTTACCAAGTATTTTTTTAAATAAAATAGGAGACACTGTGATCGTATTGATTTGAATCAACATATGAAATTATCATTATTTTCAAATGTTATCTAACAGGGATAAGTCAACTTGCAGTGTACAATAAAAAAAATTAAAATAAAATCTTATAATTACGATATGGCAAAAACTGTCCCGTGGCTGAATCTAGTTGCCTACCCCTGCACTACAGGGAGGGTTCAATAATCCAAATCTGAAGATGATCCGTGGTGAATATCCACGATATAAATCAGGTGTCTGACTGTGAGTGTCTAAAAGAGAACAGAAGAAGAGATCTCCACAATTGCAAAACTGATCAACACCCCCTCCACACCACAAAATCCATCAACCGACATATGGGCACAGAGTTCCTTTAAAAGCATCAGTATACAACATTTCTCTTATTTACAATAATTGGAAAAAAAAATCACAGTTTCTCTCAGAGAAGATTAGTAGAAGTGACTAGGTCACCATAAAGAGTATACAACTCCTAGGAGTTAGTCTTTCAAATGTCTACATAAAAATGCTCTGCCTTTTTACAGGCCAGGAGCCATGATTGACTGAAGAAAGTCAATCATGGCTCCTGGCCTGTAATGATACTCATGAAGTGCCCTATCTACAACAGTTAAGCGTGGTATTATTGGTGGGTACCATTCAAACATATTTAAACGATAATAAAAAGACTGTGTCTCTGTGTTTCATTTTTAAAAAGTTATTCTCATCAACTTCAACTGCTTCACATTAAAAGATATGGTAAGTAAAAAAAAAAAAGAAACAATGGAATCATTTGATCCATATAAACTGCGTACTGTGGTAGACTAATCCTATTGCAGGGAGACTAGTGTTGATTACATAGTTTTGTTGTCTAACGTAAAAAAAAAAACAACAACGATCTGTACAGTCTGTGAGTAGTAATAAAACTACTCAGGACCATAAAAGATGTGTCGGTCCATAAGCAGAATACCCAATAGGGTTGGGTAATCTTAAAGGGCTCATTTGCATGTCCTATCCTATAGGCCACTTTGGGAAAAGGGGTGGAGCAGGTTACAGTGCATGGTACTCCAGTGATGTGGTCGCAGGGAGGGATTGAGTGCTTGTAGTCTGTAGACTGCCCAACAAGGTGCTGCTTTTCTGGTACTGTACATAGGTTAATCGGATAGTCCGCAGACGTGTTACAGACTGGGGTTCATGTCCTAGTATCTGCAGAACCACAGGCCGGGATTTCGTCTGATCAAGGGTTGTAGGTGGGGCCAGGCGTTTGGGATGTTTTGCCATGGCAGTGTAGACTTCAAAAGGCAATGTTTCCGCGTTCCCAGAGATCCCATTCACGGTACACACTTGTGTGTGTAGGCTTTACAAAGTGCCTTTGAAAGCTGCAGTGCTTATTCCCAGCAGTGGGACTGACTCCCGGCGGTGATGGTGAGCTGTAGACTGCATGTGTGTGGCTGCTCAGAGGGGCGTGTCGTTCAGAGGGGCGTGTCGTAGTAGTCTGCAGGCTGGTCCGAGGAACCAGGGGGTTTCTGCTGTTTCTGCTGATGCTGCTTCATGATCTCTTTGACCTCCTCTTCCAGCTCCGGAGGGATGATGAACTGGTCATCCGGGTCGGGCTGGGCGGGGGCTGTGAAGTAACCTCCGCCCTTCTTGGACGGGGCGTCTGCCGCCACCTCTATCAGGTTGTGGCTCTTCTCCTGGAGGGCCACGGAGCCGTTGCCTCTCCTCTTCCCCAGGGGAATCCCGTCATCGCCCTGCCTGCCGCAGCCCCGTGACCAGCCCTCCTCGCCGTCCTCCCCCAGGATCGGCTCCGCCCCTTCCTCCGGGGGTTCCGGCGTGCGTGGCGGAGAAGGCGGCGGAGGGGCGAGCAGGCGCTCCTGGCCTGAAGATGACGAGGACGACGAGGCCTCAGCCCTGAGGCAGTGGACGTCGGCCTCCACCTCCACCCGGCTGCCGTTGGAGAAGACCCCGGCGATGGGCTCCTCGTCCTCGCTGTCCAGCCCGTTGTCAGACAGAGCGCTGGAAAAGGTGGCGCTGGACAGCTGCCTCTGGAAGGACCCGGTCACACAGGCGGGGTGGAGGGCGCAGCAGCCCCGGGCAGGCACCTCTAAGCCAGGGTGAGGGTAGGGGCAGAACTGGGCGGCGTGCTGGGCCTGGAGGGAGAGCTGGTGGGCCTGGTGGTGCAGGTGGAGCTGGTGGTGGTGGGGCTGCTCATGCAGCAGCACCAGGGGCGGCTCGTCGGACGAGGCCGTGGACCCCACCTCGCTGCTCATCTCGCTGGTGCTGATCTCACTGCTGATCTCACTGCAGGAGGAAGGGGGCACGGGGAGGGTGCCGTCCCCTGTGGGACGCTCCTTCACGGAGGAGCCCCCCGAGGAGGGGTAGACGCCCAGGCCGGGGCTGGGCGGAGGCTGGGGAGGGTCGATACAGCAGCAGGAGCAGCAGTCCTCGGTGACAGACAGCTGAACCACCACGGCGCAGAGGCTTTCGGTGCAGCCGTAACCCTGGGCCAGCGTGCACAGCTTCTTAGCCGCGGCCAGGCCGTCGGGGACGTTCCGGACAGCCTCCACAGCCTCCGACGGCGACACGACGTCCCACAGGCCCCGGCTACCCAGAATGAAGAACTCGTCCTGGGGAGTCAGGGTGACAGTGCAGACGTAGGGCTGAGGGATCACCGCCGGGTACAGGAACGAGTAGCCCATGATGCGGGTGGAGTCAGTAACCCCGTTGACCTTGTTGTCCTGGAGGGTAGAACAACATTACCCTACAGTCCAACATACTGCCTCATTTATCCCTACCACTTTGACACACGCACGCGTGCGCACACAGTTAGTATTATGTGGGATTAGAATTTTCAACACATAAATGCTCAAATACAGATTAAAACTCAGGTTGAAATGAAATGAAAAACGGACGTTCAGTTAAAAGAAAAGCAAACGGCACATGTTGTACCAGCAATGATTACAAAACTTCAAATGAAACAGAGTTGAGGTGCATTACAAGCTCTGGAGTGAAACTGACTGATATAGTGAATTGGAATTTTGATCTCAGGACTATTTCATTCGGAGCACTGCTTCAATTAAATTCACATTCTTATGCTCTCAGACATTCTTACCACCCCAAAAACACACAGACCACACAGAAACACAAACACACACACATACACACAGGCAGGCAGACCACACACACAGACACATAGACAGACACACCACACACACAATACAGACAGACAGACCACACAGACAGACAGACAGACACACAGACAGACAGACCACACAGACACAAATACAGACAGACAGACCACACAGACAGACACAGAGACACCACCATGGTTACCTCAGTGATTATGGCCTTGTGCTGTCTTATGCGTCGGTACTCTTCCTCCAGGCCTACGTTGTGGAGCAGCGAGAGGGCCAGAGGCTTGCCGTCCCGGCACAGGATGGCCTGGCACTTGCCCACGTTGGCGGCGGTGAGGGTGAAGCAGCCGGCCGGGTCGGTGGGGTTGTGTCGGATGTGGCAGAGGGCCGCCGAGCCGCCCAGCTTCTGCCCCGCCGTGCCCAACTTCCTGTGGCACAGAGGAGACAACCGAAGGCTCAGTACCCGATGCCGTCTGACCACACAGGCGCGTGTCACGGCGTCGGTCGATACACACCTCTGCATGACGAGGAAGGTGTTGGTCATGTAATCTTCGTCGCTCTTGGTCTTGTGCAGCTCGTCGGCCAGGACATCGTTCATGGTGCACTGCAGTAGGTAGGGCACTTCCACGTTCCTGTCGCCGTCGAACACGCCGTACAGCGCCTCGCGGCTCCCACAGAAGCTGTTGACCGACAGGGCGGCGACGCAGAGCCTGGGAAAACACCTTTATTTCATTATTCATTTCCCTCCGAAGGAGTCCCTAGTTCAAGGCAATTTGCTGCTCCCTGTCGTTTCGATGTCGCTCGCTAGCACCCGCCCCGCTCTTGCCCACGTTTCGTGCTCACTCGACTTCGTTCCCATGGTAACGTTGCCAGTGTTTTCCTAGCTCTCCCATGGCGACCAGCTCGGTTCGCACATAATGCAGCCTGGTGTCTCGTTATACTCACTTGTTCTTGACGCCCGAGGCCTCTGTGTAACCATGACTCCACACGGCCGGCCCACCCGACGCCTCATTGGCTGAGAAGGTTGGAGGTGGGTCGATGCGGAAACAGCGAATGTTACTGCAATTGAGAGAGGGTGTATATCAAAACCTCATGGTATTATCTAAACAGTAGTTCTTTATTCAGTGGTCACATTATCTCCCAGACAGGCATTGGGTACTGTAAAAAAAATACTAGCAGAGAAACATTTTACATTTCTTAGAATTTCAATTTCATAGTTAGTAGTGCGTGGACACGGCATAAATATTGTAAATGAAACTGTAAACATTGATATTGGGATTTTTTACAAGGAATACCAGTCTTACAAATAAAAAATCAGCACCAGAATTACACAGACAAAGAATTAAATTTGATTCTGTCAAAATCCCATTTTGTCTACATCAATAGAAACTGACTTCAGCTGTTCCAGGGTTTTGTGGTCCAGGTTGAGACGGGCGTTGCCAGTCAGGTCCAGCTCCTGGAGTTTAGGAGGAAGGTTCTCCGGCAGGACGATGTCACTCAGCTCATTACAGCTCAGGTCTACACACTGAGTATAGAGGAGACGGTTAACACACACACACGCACACACGCACACGCGCACACGCACACGCACACGCATCCACACAGTCCATGGTCACACGGTCGGCATATCCCACCTTCATCTCCATGAGCTGCATGACCTCGGGGAAGACCTCGATGGCGTTGGAGTGGGCGATGAGTGTGTGCATGCGTCTGCAGTTCATGATGGTCGTGGGCACTGTCTTCAGCCTGTTCCCACTCAGGTCCACCTCCTCCAGTTCCTCCAACTTGGCCATTTTACTACAGAGAGCACAGTATGTTCTGTATGTTCAAAACCCCATGGTAACGTGAAAAAGGTTCCTTCACTTGTGTGTGTGTGTGTGTGTGTGTGTGGTACATTTACCAACCCACCTGGCAGGGAAGGTCTGAAGGTGGTTGTAAGCCATGTGTAGTACTCGGAGGTGTGTGTGTCCCGTCAGTAAGGGAACACACTTATCAGTCAGCCGGTTGTTGGTGAGGTACAGCTCCTGTAGGATGCTTTTACTGTCCTCTGATAGGCTGGAGGGAGGCAGGTGCTCCAGTTTATTGGCAGAGGCATTCAGGCATCGCAAACTGAAACAGGAAGATTCATGGAAAACTTTCCGTCATTACGTGTATTCTAGCAGTGTCATAACATGTAAAAACGTGTATTGCCCGGGGTGAGAAGGAAACATATCATCATGCATGTATTCATATAAACAACCCAGACAGCACAACCATATCACAAATTCCTATTTGAACACACTGAATGACTGTATCTGGCATGTAGTCATATTGACTGTGTGTTTCACATCCTATTCTAGGCTCTACAGTGCGACAACTTTGATCGCATATGAAACAAAACATTTCTAATCATTACTGGTTTAAAAGGAAAGCCTAACACAAGGTCTGACAAATTAATTTTCATAACATAAATTCTGTTATTTGTTCTGTTATTGGTTATTTGTTTAAAAGACCACACAATCCTCTTTTGTCAGATTCGCTATTGAAGAAAAATTCCACCAAAAAATCTAATTTTCCAGACCTAATTTTATTTTATTCTGATATGACTGAATCCTTGAAATGGGCTGCCATTTAGTTTTTTCTCTATTAGTATTTGTAATATTACTCAATAACACCGCCCCCAAAACAATATAGAAACTGAATTTGAGAATTTATAGGGCCTCCTTTAGAGTAGTTATAAACTCAGGTATATTGACAGAAATCGTAGAGCAGTGTTTTCTCTTGTACAATAAAGACCTAGGGGAAAAGTTGCAGGGGAGAGAAGAATGTGCCTGATTAAAAGCAAAAAACAAATAGTAGCTCACGACATGTTTCCTTTTTTAAAACTGGCTCTCATACTCGAAAAATGGAGAACGTTGTAACACACATTAATGTATATGTGTTTAGCTCTGTTTTTCCATTATTGTGGTTACATATCAGCACTACAGATAAAACTCAACAATTGAATTTTGCTCCTAAGTGTTTTTTTTAGCTTAGTAGCACATGCTCCTTGTAAAAGTGACAGCGTAGAGTCCTGTATGCATACATTTTTGATTATGTTGTCACTTTACCTATCAGCTTTAAGGAAGAGGTTGTAGGGCAGCTCTGCTAATTGGTTGTGTTGTACATCCAACACCTCCAGCAGTGGGCGCTCTACTCTCTCCGGGAGCTTCTGTATGTGGTTGTGTCCTGCACTCAGCTTCCTCAGACTGATGCTACACAGCAACCTGCCAGTAGGGGGCAGAAGAGAGACATCAGTACCACAAAGAGTAACATCACAACAGGACAAATGAGCAGTCTCACATCCTCTCCTCTCCAGTTCCTTCGTTATTCCTTCCTCATAAACTGGGTGTTCAGATCAGTTAGGAATAAGTAGTGGAAACGAGGAAGGTAGTGTGTAAGACAAGGCAAGTATTCTTCTGAAAGAAGATGTGTGTTTAGGGAATTGAGATGAACTGACATGTGGCTCAGGCTTAACACAGCTCAAAGAGAGAGACACTCACCCACACACATACACACACTGTCACAGTACAGCTGGTCGACTGGGGGCGGTGCGTGTGTCTAAACTGGGTCGTACTGGAAGGCATGGGGTGGGACGGGGGTGGGGATAGGGCCAGGACACGAAAACAGAAAATATCTTTGCAGCTGAGATTCATCATTCTGGCACTTACTGAGTCAAATATAAATCTAAAGAGAGCGAGAGATAGAGGCAGAGGAGAGAGGGAGTCAGGAGAGAGATAAGGAGAGAGAAAGCGAGAAGGAGCGAGAGAGAGACGGGAGAGAGTAGAGAGAAAGGAAAGAGCATCTGGAGTGACCTTCTAGAGAGAGAGGATGTCACAGCAGTGAGCGGCTATCTAGTTGATTCATTGTGCTTGGTGGGGGGGGGGGGGGGGTCCATGAGCAGGACAGGCCACACAGATACGGAATATTCCATTCACTTGTTCCACATTTGTTCCTGTGTGGCCGGAGGAAGTCAATGAGGCCACCTGCTGTGTCTCAACAGTTTGGACTAGCATATTTGCGTGCTTCCCTAAATGACCAGGATATTATAGGTAGAAACAATACGGGGGCAAACACCTCCAGTGGTTTGGCTTATCAGTGGTTATGAAGGATTGGAGATGAGGAAGTGAAGAGACATTGAGATAATAGTAATTAGACAATAGACAGTGGGCTGGTAGATTTGCCAGTGCTGGGCCATTGGGAGCAGAAACGGAGAAAGACAGACTGTGCTGGGATGGAGATAGAGAGAATGTGAGAGAAGAGAAAGAAAGAGAGACTAACCGTGCTGGGAGCTCAGTAACGAGGTTATGGCTGACGTCCAGAACTTCTAGTTTCTTAATGTCACACAGCCACTCTGGGATGGCTTGCATTTGATTTCTACAAAAAAAAGGAAAGAAAAGGCGAGAGAGAAAGAGAGAAAGGTCAGGTTTGAAGTGGCTCTGTGAATGCTCGGAGTCTGTATATTTTCGGCGTTGTTGAGTGTTAATACGAGGTTAATGGCCTCACCTGGAGAGGTCTAGGTAGGTGAGGTTGGAGGGCACTGGACTGACATTCAGCTCCCGTAGCTCTGTAGAACAACACACAGGAGACAGGCCTTAAAACCACCAGTGTGTGACAAGACCAGCAGACCCCATATACTGCAGCTACTATGCTGTAGGTAGAGCCAGAAAAACTAACGGAGATTGAGTCTGGATGGGCCCCGGAGAGGAGTGTTGCTTATGGACAAATCTAGGATCAGATTGAGTCTGGATGGGCCCCGGGGAGGAGTGTCGCTTATGGACAGATCTAGGATCAGATTGAGTCTGGATGGGCCCCGGAGAGGAGTGTCCCTTATGGACAGATCTAGGATCAGATTGAGTCTGGATGGGCCCCGGGGAGGAGTGTCGCTTATGGACAAATCTAGGATCAGATTGAGTCTGGATGGGCCCCGGGGAGGAGTGTCCCTTATGGACAGATCTAGGATCAGACTGAGTCTGGATGGGCCCCGGGGAGGATTGTCCCTTATGGACAGATCTAGGATCAGATTGAGTCTGGATGGGCCCCGGAGAGGAGTGTCCCTTATGGACAGATCTAGGACCAGCATCAAGTCCCCGATCCCACACATTAACCATTGGTGGGGGAAATGTTAAACTGACCCAAGATCTAGGACAGCAAGCATAGCAGGCATAGACTGCCCCAAGCTGTGGACTGAGACCCACCGTTGTTCTGTGCGTAGACCGCTTTAAGCATAGAGCCCTTGGCCTTGAGGCTGGTGATATGATTCCTCTCGCAGTGGAGCACCTCCAGGCACGGAAACAGGGAGGCATCCAGCCCTTCCAGTCCGTTATCACGCACGTCTAGCTGGGTCACATGTCTCAGGAGGTCTGGCTCGTCTGGAACCACCACCCGGATCTTATTCAGTCTGATGACACAGAAAGCAGAAGACATACGTCGTTCATACTGGGCAGGAAGTGCTGTAGGCATCCCAGAGTAGATTGGAAGAGAACATTCCAATCCCTCATTTACAGTCGATGAATTAAAGCAGACCTGAACCTGGTGTGGGAGAACTAACAACCAATTGAAGATGCAGTCTTGGACATCTGTGAATAAGAAACTATTTTTTTAAAACTCAAATTTTTGGTCTGGATGTGTAATATGTTGTTCAGATGTGCAGAATCTATAAATATGATTATTAGCCTACCTAAATACACCATGGAATTTCCATTTTTAAAGTGGGCTGTTTTGAAGGGGATTATATTGACACATGAATGACAGTACTAAGGTGTTTTCAATTTGGAATCAAACAAACTTTGAACTGCTGTCGTCGATTTGTGTTTGAAAGCTGCGTTGAATTGTTACCAAAAAGTGAATGAAACAGGAATCATCTCCGACATATGTCCGATATGCTTCTAAAATGTTTACTTGAGAAACACCGGAACTATGAATGCCTGCTCTCCGTTACCTGACCTCATTGAACCTGGCCTATCTCCAGGATCACTCATTAACTTTTATAGGTGCCAAGTCATTTGACACTCATTACATTTCTAGTTCTGTCTTCTAGCTAAAGACTGGAAAAAGCTGCCCGGGCTGAGAAAGGAACATATGTAGCAACACTCAAGTGTGATCTTTGGTCTTAAGCTTGAGAACATGATACAGAGCAGCATTATGTCCCAACACTGACAAGAGTCATGCATTAACTAGACAAATAACGCCAAGTCACTCAAGGCCTGCTATTTACCAACCAGGGAGAACAGCGCTTTACTAACCATTATGTGACTTTGCATGCTGACTGTTTAGCCTGGTTCTACTGTTGAGTACCCCCCCTCAAGAAATTGCCTGTTTTTGACTTTTGAAAAATGCACCTATTTTGTTGAATGATTGGTTATCGAGTCAGCTTAAATAGACCACAAGCAGGAATGTGTTTAATAGTGGACCCTGTACATGACTGTGATGGCCATTGGAGAAAGCTTGATCTTATGGTCAGTGAACCATTTTTATGTAGATTTGGAAGTATGTTATGGATCCTGGTCGTGCATGAAGATCCAGTGTCGACCCAATTTTAGCCTTCTGGCAGAGGAAGACTGGTTTTGTCCTTTTCTTAATTATTTCCCTAACAGTGGAGATGGGTATTTGCAGGTGTGTGATGCATGATTTTAAAGCCATTGGCTGATTTGTGAAGGCCAACAACCTTTTGTCTCATCTCATTGGTGTGTTCATTGGCCTTCCCAACACTGGTGAATGACTACGGGAGGTTAGCCCGTGTCACCTCATAATTTATACCTCAGCGAAAAAGGATATCATGGAGGACCACTTAAGAGTTCCCAAGGACTTTGATTAGCATAAAGATTTTAGATCTTAGTTGCAATAGACATCAATCAGATATTGTTCATAAGATTCTTGAGGTCCCAATGATTGTGGCACACGGGTTTTTGAAGAAAGTAATTTCTTCAAGACAATTTTAATTTCTTTGAACAATTTTCAATCAAGAAGATTCATATGGTTTTAGTGTAAGATCAAGCTGACGAACGATGCCGGTTTTTCATTATAGGTCAGTAAAACATCAAATAAAGACGTACCCCTCAAACCAACAAAGGCCATGCACACGCCCTGGGCAATGGCAACTGTTCATCTGCCTGCCTGCTAGTTTGTCTGCCTGTCTGTGCGTACCGTAGGTCGACGTGTTTGACCCGGAGCAACCTGAAGCTCTGCAGCACCAGCCGGTCCATGCTGTTGCCAGCCATACACAGCCTCTCCATGGAGGCCAGCCGCTCCAGCGCCTGGGGTATGTGGGTAAACTGATTGAAAGACAGGCCCAGGTAGCCCAGTCTCTGGAGAGAGCCCAGCTCGCCGGGTAGCTCACTCAGACAGTTACCGTCCAGTAGAAATGTCTGCAGACTGAAGAGAGATAGGAGAGAGACAGAGGAGTGTGGGTATAATGAGAAGACATCACTAAATTTGTGGGAAAAAAAAGTTTATTGCATTAGATCAACTCTTCACATCAGCACATTAATGCATAAGGTCATAAGGTCATATTTTTATGACATTTCTCTGTACTTTCAAGAATCCCTGTTCATAGCGATCAAGCAACATCAAAAGAGCTTAATTCCAACTGTTAAGTCCTTTTAAAACAACATTTTTCACCACATTCTAATACTAAAGTCTATCTCTCTTCAGCCAGTAGGTGGCAGCATAAGCATTAAAGCTCAGTGGGCTTACAGAGGAATTCACAGGCTTCATTCCAGATCCTTCTATCAGATGAAAGCAGACATGGCACGCATCATCTAATCATAGCCTCTTACTTCTGTCCTAGATTATCAACCCATCATCAACTACTATCAGTACTCCTGCATTCACATCAGATAATGTTTAGCTGATAATATCTTAAATATTTAATGTATTTTCTATACATGACATTTCAGAACCTAAGACTCTTGACTGTCTGGAGCAGGTAGAAACCAGCAGTGGCCACTGATACAGGGTGAGGTATTCAGTTCCCTCCAATAATGAGTTCAAATAAAGAACTAAAACTGCAAATAGGGGCAACACACATCATGGCTCTGTCTAAATCCTACGGCTGTGGTTAAGTGCAGTGCACTACAAAGTAATACTCATACCTGTGTCTCTGTACGCCCTCTGACCCCTACACACCACTCATTTCTTACTTAGTCATGGATCCCACAGCTTGGTCCACGTTGGTCAGGTAGTTACAGCTGAGGTTGACCTCTGTCAGGGTGAGGATATCACAGATGGCCAAAGGGAACTGACCCAGCTGGTTATTGGACAGGTTGAGGCTACGAAGACCAGAGAACCTGACAGAGACCGAGAGAGGGAGGTTGTGAGGTTACAACAGTAGTTGCTGATTGGCTGAAAGGTGTGTTTTATCAGTGTTATGTACCGTATTACGAATTTTCTTTACTGTTCTAATTAGGTAGTATGTAGTTCATCATAGTGATACGACACCTTTGGGCTTTGTGGTAAATAACCCATACGGCAGCGCTAAGGGCTGAATCCAGGCTC
The DNA here is from genome assembly GCA_016801175.1 of Esox masquinongy. Lineage (NCBI taxonomy): Eukaryota > Metazoa > Chordata > Actinopteri > Esociformes > Esocidae > Esox > Esox masquinongy. The sequence goes on from JACXGI010004188.1 coordinate 20,047, forward strand.
TCCAAGTTGAGTTATTATTTAGCGGACGCTCCTATCCAGAGCAACACACACTAGCAAGTGCACACATTTTCATACCTTTTCTGCACTGAAAATCAAACCCACAACCCTAAAGCCATATAACTAAATTATTTAGTGTTGTTTGTTCAAGGGTAGTTTGCTTCTGCACGAATAACCAATAAAAATCCACAGGTTCAGTGTCACAGCGAAGAGTCGCTGCAGTCTGTTAGAATTCTTCCAAAGTTAAAAATGAATAACCTTTCAAAACACCATTTCCGGTGGTCAGTCACCACGAGGTGGCGCGTTCAATATCCTACGTCGGTGCTGCGGTGAAGTTAGCTACGTCAGTGTTTAGACTCAGTGGTTGAACGGCAAATACAAACAACACGCAGCACATCCTAGTGGAAACCAGGAAACCTTTAGACGGTCATGTTGAGAAAACACGCAGCGCATGCAACGTGTTGTCAGTACCAACACTTCAAAATTGTCTGTGTCCTACGGTACAGCAGCGACCTTCAGTCGAGTAACCCCTACGGGGGACAGGGACATGAGATAGGAGGAGCGGAGAGGGCACATAGCCCACCCCTCAAGGGCCATTTGCCATGTTAGCATCAAAGCTGATAACTTCACAGACAAGTCTGCTGCCTTAAGTCTGGAAAGGCTGTGTATGTCTCTCTCTGTCACTCTGTCTCTCTCTCAAACACACCAGCATGCACGCACGCACACCCACCCACCCACACACACACGCACGCACGCACACACACACATTTCCAAAATCTCTAGCCTTCCCTAATGCTAATCCTGACTTTAACCTCAAAAAACTAACCCTAATTCGAACCACAATTGCAAGCATTACCGTAAACTGAACCTCTAAGCCAATGTTTTGTTCTCATGGAGACAGGGGTCATTTGTTCCTTGTTTAACTCTCCTTGGAGGGATTTTTGGTCCCTACCAGGTCAGCACAGCGTGAACCCAAACACATACACCCTATGTCATTGCCTCTCTGACCCCGTTTCCCAGAGTCCCTCTCTAGTTAACTCCCTCTCCGTCAGTCTCGGTGTGTCTCCTTCCTTCTCCTTCTCATTGTCCCCGCCCAGTTGTCTAGGGTACTAGCCCATCCCATCGCACAATCCCAGAATGCACTGTTCTTTGACAGAGGTCACCGCAAAGGGAGAGGAGGGCTGGGCATGGTTCCATGCATGTTTAAACCTTTGACCCTATTTATTGACATATTTATTGTAACCTGCAATTTATAATGGAAAAGACTCTGACGTGAAAAAGAAAAACATGTAGGGAGGGAGCGATAAAGAGGGAGATGCAGACAGAGAGAGACAGAACAGAATAAGAGACCAGAACTAAAGTCAGATGCCATCATGAGGGAGAGGAAAACTGTCAATGGCCTTATTAGTGATGTACAGTTTGTGAACAATTAGTTATTTTTAGAAATGCTCCGCGGTTCGCAAACTATCACCCCTTGCTATCAAGCAAAGCACTTCAATGTAATTGTGTTGAAGCTGCAACTAGACCTTTTATGAATTAAATGCATAGAGATATATCTTTTTTATATACCTATTAGTAATGAATGTACTTTATGTAAACCACACATTCAAAAGGCAGTTACTAAAATGTAAGATAATATTAGCTAAACCAACCCAAACATTTATTTTCACAAACCTTTAATGTTCTCTACCATGTTGTTGCTGTAAATTAAAATGTGTTTTTTGCATACTAACCTCGTAAAACAACGCTACAAATGTCTCTATTAGGGAACCATGAACGAATTCTTAACAACAACAAGGTTAGCATAATCATAGACGTAAAGCACAGCAGTCTAAACAAACAACCAAATTAAATTAATGAATTCATCTTTATTTAACAAGCCTTCAGAAATTATTCAGACCCCTTCACTTTACCCACATTCTGTTGTGTTATAGACTGAATTTATAATAGACTCAATACATTTTTTGCCATCAGTCTACACACAATACGCCATAATGACAAAATATGGTTTTAGAATGTGCCATTTTATTGAACATTTTAAAATGTAATATGTACGTAAGTCTTTAGACCCTTTGCCATGACAGTCCAAACTGAGCTCAGATGCATCATGTGTCCTTTGATCATCCTGTCTCTAGAACTTGATTGGAGACCAACTGTGGCAAATTCAACTGATTTGAAGAGGCACACGTCACTGTGTGTACACTTCAGAGCAAAAACCAAGCCATGAAGTGTAAGGAACTCCACAGACCCCTCAGACAGAACTGTGTCGAGGCATCGACCTGGGCAAAAGTGCTTTTGCTTTGTAATTTTTGGATAGTGTGTGTAGACTGATGGCAATAAAAATTAAATAAAACATACATTTAGTCTATGACACAACAAAATTTAAAAAAGGTCACAGTAAAAATAAACCAATAAGCCAGATATACATTTTATCACAATTATAATTTAAGCTATTTTTTTGGGGGGGGGGTGACCAATTCATGAATTGGTGCCACCAAGTGAGTGACACAGTGGCACCAGTGGAAATATTTAGTATAGTGTCCTGCTCATTGTTGTAACCATCAACTGTCCCTATAAAAAAAATCACCCACATTAAGCAATTTTCAAACAATGTCAACTTTATAATATTATAGGTTGTTTATTTTTATAACCTACATCTGCACATGCCTGCAATATGTGGTCAGTATGCTTGGTGTAGATTATATTTGGTTAATCATCCTGGCTCTAGTCCATACTCAGTAACACACAAGACAGTGTGTGTGTGATGGCCAGCAGGGACACTCTGAAGCAATTAAACTCTCTGAAATAACCTTATATCATATCCTACCCCTTTAGCTCCAAACTAGCAGCTTTTCATCTGTCATGTCTGTCATTTAAATGGTAATTATCCCGGGCATTAGCCAAGAAATGGAATAAAAAGTGTATAATTAGGATTTGCTAGAACCTCGTATAATCTTGACCCTGTTGGCCCTGGC
>JACXGI010004188.1:23118-37662 GCA_016801175.1 Esox masquinongy
CACACACACACACACACACACACACACACACACACACACACACACACACACACACACACAGGTTAGCCTAGCATTCCAGTATTACATAATCCATACATTCCTTCATGTGAATTGTTAAAATCTATGTAAAGGCAGGTGGTCACAATTATGTATCTTCTGTATAGGTTTAATTACTGTCTGTGTAGTTTCTTTCTTGTGTTCTCAGTAGCCTCCAGATTTACTTCCAAACAGACCTGAAATACAACAGTGGGCTGGCTTTGTAGTGCCTGTTTCAATCCCTGTGGATATGTTGGCCTTTTCTGGAAGATATCATGACAGTAGGGGAGGTTTTGGGAAAGTGTATGATAATTAAGTAAAAGGTATTTGTGACTTGCAAGTTTCTAAACTTTACTTTTGTAATTGTTGTCGGTCTTATTTAATGGAAGAATATGCAATGTATTCATGTGCATTGGGTTGATTTAATTACTGTAATTAATCACGGTATGTACAGATGGGAGGAGCTTCCACTACAAAAGGATCCTCTCTGTCAGTTCAAGGGAGGGGGAGCCATTTTGATTGTGGGAAGTGGATGGAGAACCACTAGCTGGGTGAGGCCCTGAGTGATATGTTGCTGTATTTTTGTTTATTGATCACTGTGCAAATGAATATCTTTGCAAAGAACCTTTGCATTTTCTGCCATCAATTATTGGATTAGTGTATGGGAAGTATAGCCTCTGGGCAGAATCGATTTGACATATGGTGGCAGGGGTGGGATGGCACCCTGCAAACTCGTGATTACCAAATAAAACAACAAAGGGATGTGCACAGGATTACATTCTCAGGAACTGCAAATGACCACAACAGACCCTCCAGGTGAAACAGCTTAGAATACCATGTAATTGGCGGAAGAAGTCAGTTATGAGAAATTTGGAGGCAGACCTAAGCACAGCCAGGGACCAGACCAAAAGGAACAGCCAACGGGACCAATGGAGTCATCAAAAGATAGACAAGGGCCGACTGTATGAGCGGTTGGAGGACAGGGGAATGCACAGATCTACAACCAAACATGGCCACGATTCAGCAGCTGCTCACATGCCTGGAGAGGAGGAATGATTACATAAAGGAAGAGTTACGGGATCTATGTAGGTCCATCCACATGGCCCTTCAATTATCCCAAGCGGAGTTTACCAGCCAGAGCCCTATGTTGGGTTTATCGACACCAGGTCAATTGGAGGTGAATGCCCTGTACACTTCAACACCCCGGCAGTGTTATCTGGGAGACCAGTCCAGAAGCGTGAATGTCAACTGTCCAGCCTTCCTGAGGAAGGAAATGAAGATGCAAGGGGAGGTCACTGAAAACTATCTGCTGAGGTATGAGCGACTGGCGAAGACCTGGTGATGGCCAGAGGTAGAATAGGCCTGTGGACGTAATCCATTACTCAGGCCTTAGAGGCTTAAGCAGCAGGATTTGTCAAATGTATACAATGACTTGAAGGAAGCATTGCTGATGAAGTTTGACATTTCTCCAGAAACCCACCGCCAACAATTCAGAGTAGCATCTACACCTTCAGGAGAGTTGCCAATAGAGACGTATCATCTCCTCTAAGGTTTCTACCGCCGATGGGTTCGACCAGAGGAGAAGACACCAGAGGAGATCGGTGAGGTCATTATCGTTGGGCAACTACTACAAGGTCTGACCCACAACACTGGGACCTGGGTCGGAGAGCACGAGCCTAAGGATGGGCTTACAGCGGTCAAGATAGCACTTCAGTGCCAAAATGCTCAAAGAGTAGGCCCAACCCGTTTTGCAGTGTCTATGTTAAGGAGCACCAGAGACACAAAGGAGTCAGACGGTACTGCTGGGAGGCTGGTCTTTGGGAGGAGAGCGGTACGGGACCGTGCGGTTCCTCCAGATGGAAAGGTTATCTGTTTTTACTGTCAGCAGCAGGGACATATAGCCTCAATGTGTCCACTACGTGAGTCCAAGCTTGCTGGTTACTGCCATGTGCCCAGAGAAAGAGATGGTATACAGGAGGTCCAGAGTGAGGAGGAATCTGTCTAGCTACCAGTAAAAGTGAATGGTCATAAATTAACCCGCTATGCTTGACACTGGTAGCTCACTGTCTTTGATTAGGAAAGATAATGTACTTGTTCCCTGCATGGACTACAGTCACCAGGCAATGATCCAGTGTGTCCACAGTGATCAGACACAGCATCCCACAGCTGAGATAACTGTGGAGATTAGGGGTCAGAAGTAGCTTCTCAAGGTTGGGGTAGTGGAGAATTTACCATTTCATAAAGGATGTGCCAGTGCATTCTGATCTGGTGGGAACTGAAGTGAGCTATAAATGCATTGAGATGATCAGACTGATTTTCATGGCATGTTCGGTTGATATTCATTCTAAAGCTGGTTTGCAACCTCTGCCTGACTTTTGTGTCGGTCTGTGCGAGGGGGAAACCAAAGGTCACAGAAAGTCACGCCGACAAAGGCGCCTTGAGAAGTTTGTGGGAACCCATGTTTCTGTTGATATGTCCCCAAGACATTGCTAAACAACAGCAGGCTGATCAAACTTTGAAAACTTGGTTTGAGAAGGCTATAGCTGGGGACAGTGAGAAATCATTGTGGGGGTATACGGTAGACAACCGCATACTCTTCTCCAGGACAGACTCCAAAACTAGGAGGTTAGCAGTACCTTCTAGTTGTAGAAAGATTGTTCTTGACCTTGCACACAGTTCCATGGGCAGGCTATTTACGGTAACACAAGACATACCTCAGAATAGGTTCTCCTTTCTTTTGGCCCTCTAAGTATACTGATGTTCAAACATACTGCAGAACGTGCCCTACATGCCAGAAAGCCAGTGCTGTCCATATGTCAGACAGTGCTCCCATGTTCACCGCCACACCTTTCACAAAAATTACTATGGACATTGTTGGACCATTGTAGAGTAGTACAGGCAATTAATACATACTGGTGATCTGTGACTATGCAACCCGGTACCCTGAAGCGTTCCCACTCTGTTCCATAACCACCCCCAAAATAATCCCTGCTCCTGTTCAGCTCTTCTCCCGTGTAGGAAAACCAGAGGACATCCTTACAGACCAAGGGACAAACTTCACTTCGCGATAGATGGCTCAACTCCATCAACAGTTGGGGATCAAAGGCTTGAAGACCTTACCATCCACAAACTGATGGGCTGGTTGAGAAATTCAACCAAACACTGAAGAGAATATTGAAAAGAATTGCATCTGAGACGGGTAAGGATTGGGATAAGCGGTTACCATTTCTACTCTTCGCCGCTAGCTTCAACAGGGTTCTTGCCTTTTGAACTTCTATGGCTATGCAGGGATCATTGCATTTGCTAAAGTAGCGCTGGGGCGGTCCACAAACATCTCCATCAGCACAGGGGATTGTGCAGTATGTTCTCCAGATGTGTGACAAACTGGAGCAATAAAGAGGAAGCCAGGGTGAACCTTCAGCAAGCGCAGCAGGCTCAGTAATGATGGTATGTTCAGCAGGCACACCACTGAGACTTCAAAACAGGGCAGAAAGTTTTGCTGCTTTATCCCTCATTTGTGCGTAAGCTCCTTGCCCAGTGGCAAGTACCATACCAGACTGTAAGGAAGATGGGACCAGTGACCTATGAAGTGTTGCACCCTGATAAGGAAAACCTAAACAAACATACCCTGTCAACCTACTCAAGACCTGCGAGGAGAGGGAAGAACTCTCCAAAGTAAGGTCGCTCCTTGTCCGGCATGTGGAAGTAGAGGATGATTCGGAGGGGGTCACCAAGGCATGGAAGGGACAAGGAGAAATTACCCTGGGTCATCTGGAAGCTAAAAAACAAGACAAACTGATGCAGTTGTTTGGAGAGTATCCTGCCCTGTTTGGTCAAAGGCCAGGAAGAACAGAACTCAACATCCTGAAAAGTGAGTGGGCAAAACAAGGAAAAGTACCTAGGGTATATGCTGGGAAAAGGGGAAGTTCAGCCACAGATGGATAAAGTGGAAGCCATCAGAAACAGCCCTCAACCCAGAACCAAAACTCAGGTAAAATTCTTTCCTTGGTGTGGTTGGGGGGTACAGGAATTTCATTTCAGATTGCAGACTCCTTCAAGATTCCTAATTTCTGCCTTTAACCTCCCTCTCACACAAACCCACACATACACAATGTACAGTAAGTCTTTGTGGTGTGCTTTAATCAGGGGCCAGATGGTCCCAAAAAAGAGGGAGAGTGAGGGAGCCGGGCCATATTAAAAGCCTCCCTGTAGAGTCAGACAGCTCTGGGTTACCCTGCTAGAGCCCCTCCAATACTGGTCAGACAACTGACACTGCTCTACACTGGCCAGACAACTGACACTGTCCTTTTCATTCATGTCCAGAGCAGAACTATTCTACCAGGTCCACAACAATCAAGTCGTGTTGTCCAGCCATACCCTAATGGTGTCCAAGTCCCCTTTTTAACATGCCAACTTAACCAAGCCTAACCAAGCCATGCCCTGGTGTTTCCATGCAGAGCACTTAACCAGGCCAAGCCCAGCTCAGCTGTTCTTAAGACACATACCAGTTAGCCTAGCTCAGCCGCCTGACAGGCTCATTCCCTGGAAGACCTACCTCTGTAGTTGGTGTAACCGGTGGTCTGTGGGGAGGAAGTTGTGTTTCAGGTTGAGGTGGGTGAGGTCCTGGCTATAGAAGAGGTTAGGAGGCAGCTGCTCCAGACTGCAGCAGGACAGGTCCACCGAGTTTATCCTCTGGGACACCATCTGACCCAGCAGAGAAGGGGACAGATAAAGGAAAACCTGCTGTCAAACAGCGAGTCTTTCACTTTGCCATTATGTGTGTGTTAGCTCTAATCCATGGCTAGCCAACTGCACTGAATGGAAATTCAAATAATACACTGTCATTTATACAGCTAAATTTACTATCAACTATATACTTTCTACTACACACTATCTACTATATAATCTACTATGCTGTCTATTATATACTAATCTCATATGCTGTCTATACTATATCACCTATAGTACTATACTGTCCATTATACTATATACACAATATAATCTATTATACTGTCCATTAAAATATTTACTATATAATCTACTATACTGTCAATTATACTATGTACTACATATTCTACTGTACTGTTTATTATACTATCCAATATATCATCTACTATACTCTAATATATAATCTACTATACTCTCTACTATCTCCCTGAACATGATCAACTATCTACTCTTCAGTGTGTCTTCTACTTCCTCCTCCCATTCCAGTCCCAGGTTCTATTCTGAGTTTTCCCCTGGGCTTCCATGACATGCTCGTCCCTGATAATAATTAGAAAATAGGTTTCCTGGCTTTGACCTAGTTCACTTAGGCTGAGAGAAAGGAGAGCTCAGAGAATGTTCATTTGTGTATGGGTTTGAAAGAGAAAGAGGTTATTCGACTTCCAAATGTAGTCTTCACACACACTAATACACAGAAGTACCTTGGCTGCATGTCGGTGCCAGCGCAGGTGTTCCGTGAAGCTGTCAAAGCTGACGTAGTAGGTTTGGCTCTGGGGACCTGCTGAGCTGAACGCTAAGCAGTGGCTATGTTTCTTCACCTCCTCCACCTGTGAGACACACACTCATTTAGGGACAGAATAAACACATCCATTCACAGCTCCATGTTAAGACACTCAAGATAAACAGACCTTTCTGTTCAAATACTATTTCCGAAAGCAGTATTTATTTAAAAGCACAAGACATTTAAAAAGGTTTCAAAAAGCTTGTTTGGACGGAGAGCAGCAATCTGCTTTGAACACATGCCTTCAATGCTGAAAAGCCGCTCTACAGCTGTAGAGGATGCTGGGCCATGTAGTTAATCTGCTCAGTTTTCATTATGTCTCTGTGTTTATTAATTTCACTTGTGGTAACATCTTGCCAGCCTCACCCCTCAGTAAATCAAAACAGTGCTGGGGTGATCACTCCTTCAGAGTCACCAAAAAAAGAAGTGTGAACATTTTCTTAGAATATCTATTCATAGAATTATATATAGACATTCCCTTCCATGGAGATTTTGGAGCCAAGGATTTTAATATATTTCAAATATGTTAAAACAATATATAAACAGACACGTACATGGCAAAATAACGCAGAAAATCCAGGGACCTTTTCACTAAATAAGACAAGACAGTTCTGGCATTCAAATCGCTTCGACATTAAAGATCATTGTTCAGTTTAGTGATGTCAGCAGCACACGCTACCGTGTTAAGATGGTTATTTCAAATGGCCTCAGGCTGCAATTATTTGGTGAAGCGTATAAACAAACACACCCAAATATGTATGAACACGCAAAAACATACATACATGCATGTGTGCACATGCAGAAAATCTAGATCCACGCTTACATGGGCAGACATACACACAAATGCATGAGCACACACATAAATACACGCATGGCAGAGATGAATGGGAATCTAAAGATCCAAAGATGGATGATGTTTGAGCTGTGGATGTGTGGTGAGATTTGAAGAGTCCCATTCCACTGTATAGCTACAGTATTAGGATAGTAGATAGATCCTTTCAGGAGGGGACATCAAGGCGTATTTCCTGTCCTCTGCCGCTAGTACACCGCCATAAGAGATAGCAGTCATTAACCAACAGCTCTGTATCTTTACAATGGGAAAACCCAGATGCCTAAATGTGGCAGAACTACGATCATTATTTGAAATAGAGAACAAAGTGAATAAAAGCTGAATATGTATTAACAGAATATAGCAGTTAATGTGAGAAAAGCTGACAAGAAATAAGAAACTGGAGGAGGCCTAACTGTGGATTTGCAATATTGGCTTACTGGCCCTTTATCACGAATCGTCAGTGAGCTGATTAAAGACTGTGGATTTATCTCTATGATTACACTGTGATGACAGATAAACAAATAGAACAAAGAGAAATGGAAATTAAACAGAGAAATTTCCATCTGGAAATTAAAGAGTTGTGCAATTTTGACGATATGACAAGGGAGATTTGCGGATGCCATGTTGGTTGCCACGGAAAAGCCTCAACATGGCCGTTGGTCCAGTCGTCACAGAACATTGACTGGAATGGGAATGTCCGCTCTAGATTTTCTATTGGGATGGTGTCAGTAAAGTTACCTTTCCTCCGATGAGGGGCAGGACGTGCATCTTTCCCGTGTGGCTGTCTTTGACGGAGGAGACGATGAGGCAGGTGCCACATAAGATGACCTGGCGTCTCGTCCAGCGGTTCACTGGTAGCTGGAGTTTCCCTTTGCGGACGTTATACATTCCCGACAGCTGAACACGCTCAGAGCTTTCAATGCTGTGGGGCTTTCCTGTAACACACCCCGGGAGAGGGCAAGAATTAGCATTGTTAGCATCCAGTAAAACTAAATTCACAGGGAGTGAGGGATTTAGCGAGTTAGCAAACTAACTCAACACAAGGCTATTGGCTACAGGATAGCCTCTTAACTAGGCCTGGGGAATACCTATTTTTGTTTCAAAGGGGTGGGGAAAACGCTTTTTTCAGTAATGTCTCAAACCCCGTCAACCCAATCAGCATTGCTTGGGCTAACACCTCAAAACATGTTAACCCAATCAAATGTATTGGTTGGCAGGGGCTTAAACAGTTGCTCACGAGAATAATGCTTTCAACAGTAGCTAGCCAGGTTAAGAGTTGGGCACTGTGGGTTGAATAAGTATTTACATATTATGGGTAAGCATATGTCAGGAAGATGTGACTTTTGTAACAATATTGAGTCTGTGGAACATGTGGTGTTAGAGTGTCAGAATTATGAGAGGAAAAGGCTTCAGAGGGCTTAAGAAGGTTAGGGGTTCAAGGGAATTCACTCACGGACTTACTGGGTCAATCATCAACAGAAATTAGTGCACTCTAATTTTGCTTCTTTAGGGACATGGGACTGGCAGGTAGGATATAGTTTTGGCCCACACTCCAGTACAGTAGGTGGTGGTAATGCACCTTTGAAGCTGGATGTCAACCGCTGTTAAACATCGAAGAAGAAGATGGCAGAAGAAGAAGATGGCAGAAGAAGAAGAAGAGTAGGAACCTAAGAGAGGATGGCAGCAAAACCACCAAATGAAACCCCATTGAAATCTGTGAATGTATGTCGCATTTGTGGTGAGCCATATCAGACTTTGAGAAACTTTTCCTAGGTACAGTAAGTCGTCGTTGTTGCGACCGGACTATACACTCACTTTAGAAGATGTAATAGGACTGGTAACACTGAATTATGGGTTTTCTAAAGTGGTATGTGTCTCCTGTCGCAATCTTCTGCTAAAATCTACAAGAAGTATGGATGAGGTAGAAAGAATTGGCAGTTTTGTGAGGGAAAAAGCAACTTCTAAATTCCCGAACGAAAAGATGTGGTGCGGCAGTCTCAACCCCAGATACCAAAAGATGTTGTAATGGCTTTATTGACTCTGTTATGAATAAAGTACAGTTCTTACAAAACACAATTAAATTTTTCCTCCATCTTTGCTTCTTTTCTGATATGTTGCAACCTAGGTAGGAACTAAAAACTTTCAGGAAATGTGTTCTATTCAGTTTGAAGAAAGAGTGAAACCATGCTAAGCCTGTGATTGTGGGTTTTTTGAAAAATATCACCCAATAGAAATCTTGCAGTTTTGAGTCAGCGTCAACTTTTGAGTCAACTTTTTTTAATCTGTAAGTTTCTAAGGCTGAATCTCAAATCGCATACTTGCATACTATATAGTATGCCAGAAGATTTGTATGTCCCAAACCATAGTACACTGAAAATAGTATGTCAAAAGTTCCCAGATGGTCTACTATTTCTGGTAGATTTTCAAAGTATGCATGCTTTTTGGGGTAATATAGACCACAACCCCTTGCGCAGTGAAAGGAGTTTCCACAATTCTCTTGTCTTTTCACTTGACGAAAGTCAGTTATCGACACCTATATTGATAGTTATGGCATGAATGACATTGATGCAATAACTATCAATATAGGTGTCGATAACTGACTTTCGTCAGTTAAACGAACGTTGTTGTGCCATGAAATGAAATAGCTCTGGCAGTGTATAGTTCATCTTCAGTCTCGCTAGCATGGACTCAATTCTTATGACTATTCCAAGTAGTAAAATACTGGTATTACTGGCTTCTAAGCTATTAAAACAGCCAGTAGCAAAAGTCCATAGTACTGCATGTAGTACGCAATTTGAGATTCGGCCCAGACTTCCAAGAGCCCAGATGAGATTGGAGGTGTGGCCTCCCGAGACTAGCTGAAGGATAATACGTTTTGGACCAATGGTCCACTTGAAATTGACCATAGCGTAGCCCAAAAATAGATTGTATTTTTAAAAAAATGTATATATAATAATAAATATATACTTGAATTACACTGATTCATAGAAATATTTAATGTCATTTGTGAGTACAGTTGGGAACAGACTTCTAACTCCCCTAAAAGATTCTGTGATAAGCGTGACATGCATTGGGGTGTAAGGGCAGAGGAGTTTTGACTGGACAAAGGAGCTGTCATGCCATCCTCTGTCTGTCTGTCAGTCAATCTGTGTCTGTTGCTTTGCATGTCTGTTTCTGCTTGTCTGTCAGTCCTTCCTTTCCTTATCCTTGGTCTGTCGGTCTGTGAAAGGTTTCTCTGCCTCCCTGTACAATAGTTCTTGTCTTTTACTACTACTGTCCCCAACAGGCTAGGTCTATATGACTGTAAACTGTATCCCTGCTGTCCTCTACACGTTTCCCATCCACTCCAACCCAGAGAGGGATAGGGAGAGTGGTGCTGGTATAGTACTACGGGGTAAGTACCAGGACAAGCTCTTACAGCTGTGAATAATTCACCTCAGGTCTCTTACTGTTAGACTAACACAGGAGACTGCTGTAGGACATGGGCCCAGAGCTAATGCGTTTAGCATCGCTTTAACCCCCACCCCCACCCCCGCCAAAGCCCACCAGGCACACTGGTTTACCTACTCTATTGTAGCGAGTGTACAACCTACCAACATCGTCAAGTGGTTGGGATGTGTTTGGGAAAAGGTGCAGGCCTGATAGCTGCCAGATCTCTGGTCAGGACTACATTGAAGGCTTGCAAAAAAATGTTGTGGAAGTGGAGAGAATGCTGGCGCAGCTGCCTGCCGCTTCTCCTTTCCCAGCAATATCTAACTTTCTTAGTTATATGTTGGTGCGTGTACAATTTTTTTCTGAAACAAAACAATTGCTAGCGAGTTTACAGTTTGATCTCCAACCTGATCTGTTAATTTTCTATGTCAATTGTTCACCGCGGGCCTCTACTCCAATCTCGGCCTGGTACGGAACTGAGAAGCGAATCGGGGATCCTGTTCGTCTCTGACGTGGTGTTCCCTCCCTGCAAGGTCTGTCTACTACCGGCCTAACTGTGTGTTTCCAGTCTACCAGCCGGGCTTCTCTATGACATCAAGTGGATCCATGTATGTTTCTGGTGGATTACTCTCGACTTAGTCATCAATGCTAGCGCCTCGCTGAAATACTCAATAGCAGAGCTGCTACGTCTGAACTCCCAGAGCTACACCGCTCCCCCAGTCCTGTTTGCTAACAGTGACATTTTCCCGCAGACTAAGATATATCCACCGTGGATCTCGTCGAACGTTCACACAATGTAAGAATTCCACCATCCGTTCTTTTTGGTCCAATCAATGTACTGTTCCGCACAATCGCCACAGTGCTGGCCACAGGCATCGTGTGCTTTGCGCAAAAACAATATCTGTGACACAAACCAGTTGCATCTCATTTATACATGTATAGGACTAAGTATACCTCGGTTCAAGAAATTTCCCTGACAATAGCCTGCATAAAATTTGCACTATTTAATATTCGGTCTCTCACTAACAAAGCCTTACTGGTGAAAGATTTCATCACTGACAATAAACTAGACATAATGTCCCTCACGGAGACCTGACAACAGCCAAATTAGTTTTACGAACTTAATCAATCAATCCCTACTGGTTACACAAACATCAGCCAGTCTCGCACTTCTAGGCGCGGAAGTGGTGCCGCTATGCTGTTTCATGAGGAGCTCAAAGTTAAATCTGTCAGTTTACCTCAACACACCTCATTTGAATATCTTGCAGATAAACTCATTGGGTCTCAACCTCTGATCGGTTTAACCATTTAAAGACCTCCAAAACCATCTGAATTATTTTTAACTGAACTTTCTTCATTGCTGACATTACAGATCTGTGCCATGTCTCCTAAAATGTTTTATAGGCAATTTTAACATGTATGTTGACAAAATAGCCAGTTGTAATTTTGCTGCAGATTTTATGTCCCTACTTGACGGTCTTGACATCACACAGAATGTAACTTTCCCCACTCATAACAAAGTTCACATATTAGATTTAGTTTGTTCCACTGGTGTCTGTCCCTCCAATATTATTGATGGCCATCTCCCTATTTCTGACCACAAACCTGTTCTGTTTGACATCTCTCTCCCTTCCCACCCAACATGTCAACCGTAACATCCCATTTAGAAATATAAAGAATATAAACCCTACTGATCTCAAAACCCTGATTGAAACATACCCCAGTCCTGTTTCCCTGTCCCTCTCTGAACTCACCACCCATTACAACGTTTGCCTGTCCTCCTCCCTTGATTCCCTTGCTCCCCTCAAAACCCGCTCAGTGTCCTTCACTCGCACTGCTCCCTGGTACCACCCCTAGCTACGTCAGTTAAAAGCCACTGGACGGCAATTCAAGCACATTTACAAAAGAACTGGTCTTGGAATACACTCCCAAGCATACAGAGATCACCTTATTAACTATACAAATCTCCTCTCAGCTGCTAAAACATCCTTCTACTCTGACATCACCAACTCTAGAAAAAACTATTTTTTTTCAACTCTGGAAAAAAACTCTACAGTCTCCACTCCCCCGAACAATCCAACAAGTCCCTTACATTCTTCAACACTAAAATCCTCAACATCCATCAACACCTACTTACAACCAGTACCCCTTCAGACAACCTGTCTTGGATGAAAACTTCAGAAGGACCAGTCTATACCACCTGCCTTTCCGACTTCATACCAACCACTGAAATCTCTGTTATAGAACTTGTCCCCATGCCCACCTCTCTTGTTAAAGCATGCCTTCCTTCCATTTCACCCCTACTCACTCACCTAATCAATTCCTCTCTCACCTCTGGTATTCTACCGCCCTCCCTGAAGATTGCTGCTGTCACCCCGATCTTGAAAAAAACCTGATGCCGACCCCGATGACCTGAACAACTACCGACTCTAACCTGCCCTTTCTCTCCAAAACCTTGGAGAGGGTGGTGGCCACTCAACTACAAAACCATCTTAATTCCAATAACCTCCATGAACCATTCCAGTCTGTTTTCCGCTCCAAGCATAGCACTGAAACAGCCCTTGTCAAAATCACCAACAACCTCCCCCGCATAACTGACTCTGGCCTACTACCCATCTTCGTCCTCCTAGCCCTGAGTGCAGCTTTTGATACCATTTCCCATCCGCTCCTCCTGGAACGTCCGACTGGTGTTGGTGTCACTGGTGTTGCTCTCTCCAGGTTCTCCTCCTACCTCTCCTTTGAAAGGCGTCCCCCAAATAAAATGTATTATTATTATTATTATTATTATTATTGCATGTAAACCACCCCCTACATCCCTACAATAAGGACCTGAAATGTAGCTATCCAGTGTTTTCAGTTTGGTGGCGAGGCTACTGTCGCAAGGACTATGCTCGTTTCTATGTAGCTCATGGTACTTTGAAGTAGGCTTGATACCATCAGAGATCAAAGGGGAGCTCTTAACATATTCAAACTATGGTTTCGAGATTAATTCACTGAGAAGTCCTTATGCTGATAAAAACTGAATCAAAGGAAAGGGCAAAGGGCAATATTTGAATGTGGCCTCAGATGATCTGCATTTTCCCCACAGCATCAGTACTATATGCAGTGACCTTTACTCAATGCACGGCTATGGTCTCATTTTCAATCTGAAATCAAATCAATTACCTACCCGGCAAATGGACATCTGCCTGGCTGGTCAAAAACAAAGCAGTAGTGGTGGTAAGTAGCTGAAGAGCTGGAGGCTACTGGGCCCAAAGCTGTGATACAGCTCAGGAAATGCACTTCATTTGTCATCATTGAGTTTGAGTCCAGTGAGAAACTCTTGTAAAAGACAAATGACACACTGGCAATCTCAGTATATTTGGGGCTTTGTTATAACACTTTCTCTTTGACACACACATGCAGTACACACACACACACGGACACGCAGTACACACACACACACACACACACACGGACACGCTGCACATGCTCACACAAACCAAACCACCTACACACGTGCCCTGATTCAGTCACAGTGACAAAGCGCCTTCATATCTTCTATATCTGAGCTTTATTGTTTTGTTGGACGATGATGGGCCACAACAGGAACAAAGTGTTTAAAAGAAGAACAATATGGACTGGTGTGGTAGGAAGCCCTAATGATAACAGTAGGCCTAAAAAAGCCTGGGCGTTGGTTTGACCAGCTGGATGGCTTTCCCATCCTATAGAAAAAATGGGCTAGTTTGGGCTAAGGGATTAGATTTAGGGTTATGGTCAGGTGTAGGGGTTTGCTGCGTATTGTGTTTTAGAATTGATTTGTGTGAACTGTGTGCCTGGTTGGTTCCTAATTGGTCATTAAATTAGATGTGTGCCTGGTTGGTCTATACATAAGATGTGTGCCTGGTTGGTCATTAAATTAGATGTGTGCCTGGTTGGTCCTTACATAAGATGTGTGCCTGGTGGGTCCTTAAATAAGATGTGTGCCTGGTTGGTCCTTAAATAAGATGTGTGCCTGGTTGGTCCATAAATAGGATGTGTGCCTGGTAGGTCCTTAAATAAGATGTGTGCCTGGTTGGTTCCTAAATAACATGTGTGCCTGGTTGGTTCCTAAAATAAGATGTGTCTGGTTGGTCCTTCAGATCTTCTGGCACTGGCCAATATGTTGTTTCCGAACCAACATGTATGGTGAGATGCCTTTTGGCCACTATGGTCCTCCTGTCCGCGAAGACGGTATCAAACACCTTTTTAGCCAGGATTTTAAATGGTGCTTTTATTTGTCTTAGCCATACTTAAAAAAAAAAAAAAAAAACTTTTCTTTTGTTTTATTTTATTTTACTATAGTTTTCTTTAAATCAATTATATTCCTTAACATTGATTTTAACTATTTCTTTTTGCTTGCAATGTATTTCAGTTCCATATAAACAGTTCAATTTGATATAGGCTAGGAAAAAATGGGTTTGAATGGGAAGACATTTTGGTTACCACAGTTATATTAAAAGCTAAAATGTGTGTGTGAAAGAGAATAAGAAGTGATGTGTGTGTTTGCTGTGGGATATTCATTGCCAGTTTCTCAATATGGCTTCCTTCCCCCTCTCTAAAGTTGGAACAGGCCTCAGTTTCCCTTATCCAACCCAACACACATGCATAAAGAGGAACTGACTGGAAAACCCAAACCCAAATTTGATTGGCACACATCGTGGTCCAGCAAAATTCTAACGGGTTTGCGGGGGAGTTTTGAGCAGATCCTAGATCTGTG
>JACXGI010004188.1:43387-55997 GCA_016801175.1 Esox masquinongy
AGAGAGGGAGAGATACAGGGAGGGGGAGGCAGAGAGGGAGAGATACAGGGAGGGGGAAGCAGAGGAAAAAGAGAGAGGAGATTAAGTGGCAAAGAGCAGAGGGAAAGACTAACTATGGGAGAAAGAGAAATTATTAAAAAAGTATAAATCTGTCTTTATTGCAATGTAATGCAATTATTGAAATGCTAAACAAATACCCTGCTTATATCAGCAATATCAACAAATTATATTTCAAGCCCATAAAGCAATTGATTTGAGAGAAACAGGTGTGTGTGTGCATGTGTGTGTTTGAGAGACAGAGCTAAAGCCGCATCCTACCACCTTAAGAGAATGAGTCCCAAGTTAGGCTAATAGTACTGAACATTAAATGTATGTGAATGTGCATCAGTCATCGGCCAACATGTTACATAGGCAAATTCCAGTGTCTAGCCCAAATACAGAGAGGACTGTGCACTCATAACGCACATGCGCACCAAAACCCAGAGAGAGGAAGCAGGCGATCCTGTTCACACACGCAAATATAAACAGAGCTGAGCAGTACATGGGAATTAGGAAGAACTAAAAACATGCTCGAAGCAACAAGGTCAGGTAGACATTTTCTCAAGCAAATTCCCTTTCTCCTCCTTTTGAACATTTTTTTTCTGTATTTGAACTGCTACCTCCCTGTATCCATCCCCCTGGTCATCATAAAGACATAGTCCTGTCTCTAACCTGTCAGTGACACCTCCTTCCCACTCCAGTTTTCCTATAGGGCATTTGTAGATGACGCTATCCACATGGACCTTCACTATATCTTCCAGCACCTCAACAACCTGAGGACGTGGACAATGTTTGTGGACTTTAGCTCCGCATTAAATACCAGATTAACTACAAGACAAACCCTTCCAGCTGAATGTGTCCAACTCCATCTGTCAGTGGAACACAAACTTCCTGACCAAGCAGATAGGTGGGCTAAGTGCACATCTGACCCCTTCTCCCTCAGACCTGATCATTTTGAGAAGGCACCCCTTTTCTACTCGCTCTACAGCAACGACTGTAACAATGAATCTGTTAAAAAAACAAGTTTGCAGATGACACACACCCCTCTGGCCGGTCTCATCACTAACACCCACGTACCGTGGAGAGATCGATGGGCTTTTGGTTAGGTGCAGTCAAAATAATCTGAAACCTAACACTGACAAAAACCTAAAAGTGGTGGTTGAAGACATAGTCCACACCTCTAACACTTGACATTGTTCAACTGAGTCAATAAAATTCCTCAGGGACCATCATATCCCACAATAATCAAGAAAACACACCAGCACTACATTCAGCATCTAAAAACAGAAACATCTCAGAGTGAATCCTGATCTGGCTTTAAGCATCAATCGTAGAGACCCTCCTCAGTTCTTCCATCCCCATCTGGTCTGTGTCTGCATGTCACAGAGGTACACTTCAACACCACTGTCAGGTCTGCAGAAAGGGTCCTCGGCTGCCACCTCCCCCTCATCAAGGTTCTACATGACTCCAGGGCTAGGAAGCGAGCCGGAAAGATTGTCGCTGCCCCTCCCACCAACAATCAGCCACGTTAAATACACTCAACTCCAGCAGGCAAAAGGCAGACAGGCTTTAAATGGCAATCATAACATTTTGTGCATTCTGTTCTGGAACACCGTCTGCAATTAGGAGCAAGATTCCACCAACACAAAATCTGACTCTGTGTAAGTGTATCTAGTGAGTTAAGGCAATTTAGATTCTGAGGTAATTAAGGTCAGTCAACGCGGACAGAAATGTGCATTGATCAATTTAGTTGTGTTTCTCCACACTTTATGAAGCAAAATAGATTTATAAGGGTGGATCTGAAATGTTTCAAGTATTAAAAAAGGTTTGTTGCACAAGTGATTTTTTAATAAAACCATAAGCAAAACATTGTCTGTGGAGCATGAGTCTTTTGATAAAACCAAAGACGATTTAATGGGGGTATGGTATTAAAAATTATGTTTTTTAGTGTCTTTTTAAACCTCATTTTCAACTTCCAGTGCTCCGTAGCATCTCCCAGATACACTTTTTTTGGTCAACGCTCCATTGCTGAGCATTTTGTCTGGTATAGTGACATGCATAAGTAATACTAGTGGTCGCAGAAGGAGTCGCAAAGAAGCCCACAGGAATGTGCTCCAAAAAAAATTCCCCCACAAGAAACCCTACAGCCATCTCATGTTTTTGTTGGCTGGCTGTACATACATACAGTGTGAAAACACTATTTCCACTATTACAGGTGTACTGTATAACTACAACTATCTAAAAAAAAAGAGCAAAACAGGACATAAACACATTTCAAACTATACACCCTTTACGCTTGAAAAACATCTGTCTGGCTCATGCTACAATAGTAAAAGAAGTGGAAAATCAGGGGTATCATGCAAAATATTCCTCAATGTTGATTGCCAAGAAGGAATTCATTGGGTGACATTTCTACTGTCTTCGGTATGAGGATTGAACTCCAACATTTCCATCTAAGGGTAAAACAACCACAAGGCCACTGAGATGATACAGCCACTGAGATGATAAAGCTACTGAGATGATAGAGCTACTGAGATGATAAAGCTACTGAGATGATAGAGCTACTGTGATGATAAAGCTACTGAGATGATAGAGCTACTGAGATGATAGAGCTACTGAGATGATAAAGCTACTGAGATGATAGAGCTTCTGAGCCTGGTGAATTCCGTATCGAAATTAAATCCTCCATAAGGCTCTAGTCTGACTCATTGTGAACACAGTCATATTGTGTTTGTGTGTATGTGTGTGTGTGTGTGTGTCAAAACATGTATGATGTGTAAGGTCACAGGAATGAGCAATTCCATGCTAGTACAGGGCAAGACATTTCATTCAACTATATACATGGTACAATCACACTCACAGGACAGCGTTTAAACATCCTTGGGTTTCCAGTAGCAGACCTCCTGGGTTTGAGAAACAGCCCTAATTGTCTCTGCATATTTTAGAGGAGTAAGTGTTTGAGGGGTGTTAACATATGGACTCACTTCTTACAGCTCTCTCTCATTTATCTCTTGAACCCATTTTATCTTCCTCCCTCCCTCTGCTACCTTACTACAAATGTCCTTCCCTCTTTCTCCTCTTTCTGCCCTTTTCCTCCTCTCTGTCCTTATTCCTGCTCCACTCTCTGACATCTTCCTCCTCTCTCTGCCCTTATCCTCTCGTCCTCCTTCCTATCCTCTCTCTGTCCTCTTCCTCTAACTGCTCCCGTCTCTCAGCAGCAGCAAACCAGTCCCGGCTTCTATCTCAGCCTCTGTCCCAGTCCAAGCCTCTATATCCTAGCCTGTCCCAGTCCAAGCCTCTATCTCAGCTTCAGTCCCAGTCCAAGCCTCTATCCTAGCCGGTCCCAGTCCAAGCCTCTATCTCAGCCTCTGTACCAGTCCAAGCCTCTATCCTAGCCGGTCCCAGTCCAAGCCTCTATCCTAGCCTCTGTCCCAGTCCAAGCCTCTATCCTAGCCTGTCCCAGTCCAAGCCTCTATCCTAGCCTGTCCCAGTCCAAGCCTCTATCCTAGCCTCTGTCCCAGTCCAAGCCTCTGTCCTAGCCGGTCCCAGTCCAAGCCTCTATCCTAGCCTGTCCCAGTCCAAGCCTCTATCCTAGCCTGTCCCAGTCCAAGCCTCTGTCCTCGCCTCTGTCCCAGTCCAAGCCTCTATCCAAGCGTCTATCCTAGCCTGTCCCAGTCCAAGCCTTTGTCCTAGCCTCTGTCCTAACCTCTGTCCCAGCCTCAGCTGTTTCTTCACAATTTCAGGCAGTGTCAGGGCCCAGTATACGCTGCTGACAGTCACGGGTCACTGCACTCCAGGGAGAAGTTGACACTCATGAATGATGCAGGACATACACATACACCAACACGCAACACTGCTCAGAGAACGTAATATGAATATGGGGAGAACCTTGGGGGTAGAACAGAGCGTGCAGGTACCATTCATACGGCGTGGAGAACAGGGTATGTATATATATATATATATATACACCAATCAGCCATAACATTATGACCACCTGCCTAATATCGTGTAGGTCCCCCTTTTGCCGCCAAAACAGCCCTGACCCGTCGAGGCATGGACTCCACTAGACCTCTGAAGGTGTGCTGTGGTATCTGGCACCAAGACGTTAGCAGCAGATCCTTTAAGTCTTGTAAGTTGCGAGGTGGGGCCTCCATGGATCAGACTTGTTTGCCTAGCACATCCCACAGATGCTCGATTGGATAGAGATCTGGGGAATTTGGAGGCCCAGTCAACACCTTGAACTCGTTGTTGTGTTCCTCAAACCATTCCTGAACCATTTTTGCTTTGTGGCATGGCACATTATCCTGCTGAAAGAGGCCAATGCCATCAGGGAATGTCGTGGCCATTAAAGGGTGCATATGGTCTGCAACAATGCTTAGGTAGTGGTACGTGTCAAAGTAACATCCACATGAATGGCAGGACCCAAGGTTTCCCAGCAGAACATTGCCCACAGCATCACACTGCCTCCGCCGGCTAGCCTCCTTCCCATAGTGCATCCTGGTGCCATGTGTTCTCCAGGTAAGAGAGGCACACGCACCCGGCCATCCACGTGATGTAAAAGAAAATGTGATTCATCAGACCAGGCCAACTTCTTCTATTGCTCCGTGGTCTAGTTCTGATGTCCACATGCCCATTGTAAGTGCTTTCAGCAGTGGACAGGGGTCAGCATGGGCACCTGACTTATCTGCGGCTACACAGCCCCATATGCAACAAACTGTGATGCACTGTGTGTTCTGACACCCTTCTATCAGTACCAGCATTAACTTTTTCAGCAATTTGAGATACAGTAGCTTGTCTGTTGGATCGGACCACACAGGCCAACCTTCGCTCCCCACGTGCATCAATGAGCCTTGGCCGCCTATGACCCTGTCACCGGTTCACCGCTTTTCCTTCCTTGGACCACTTTTGATAGGTACTGACCACTGCAGACTGGGAACACCCCACAAGAGCTGCGGTTTTGGAGGTGCTCTGACCCAGTCGTCTAGCCATCACAATTTGGCCCTTGTCAAAGTCGCTCAGATCCTTATGCTTGCCCATTTTTCCAGCTTCTAACACATCAACTTTGAGGACTGAATGCTCACTTGCTGCCTAATATATCCCACCCACTGACAGGTGCCATGACAACGAGATTATCAGTGTTATTTACCTGTCAGTGGTCATAATGTTATGGCGGATCGGTATATAATATATATAAATATATATATATACAGCTCTGGAAAAAGTTAAAAGAACACTGCACCTTTTTCTTTCCTTTCCAAAAAAGTTGAAAAGGAAGGTTTTGAGTGAGGAACAGAAGGGTTAAAATTAAGAGACCACTGCAAATTGAACACTTCTGTTCCTCACTCAAAACTTTCCTTTTCAACTTTTTTGGAAAGGAAAGAAAAATGTGCAGTGGTCTCTTAACTTTTTCCAGAGGTATATATATATATATATATATATATATATATATATATGTGATGTTCCCTTCAGAACATCAGATTGACATAGGATCTGAAACGCCACAGGCCATTTGGACCATTCAGCCTCAGCAGCTAGTTAGCAGTGGTCCTATGTCACCTCGCCATCCACATCCTGTCACTCAACAGTCCCAATAGTAGTTAAACAGCACAGGCCCATATCAGTCCAGTGGCCCTCTGCAGGTGGGTGTACTGTATGGTGGGCTATATACAGACCTCTGGAGGGCTGTAATGAGGACATGAGGAGAAAGCATGAGAGGTAACATGACACGGTATGGTTGGCAAGGATGTCCAATGGAAAACTTTTGACCAATGGGTAAAATAATACACTGCATAGATAATCCCTTAACAAAACCAATAAACTCATGTCTCTGTTCTAATTACTTTCCATTGTAACTGGAGTTTTTACAGAAAAATGGGCAAAATGTATTAAATCGATAAAAAAAGAACTAGTCAAAAATCATGAAAATGTATTCTCAAATGGTTACTGTATAAAAATGCCAAGAGTCTATTTAAAGATGCACGCTAAAAGTAGTCCATGCGTCTGAACCATTAATAGCAAATAAATGTATTTGAAGCACTATGTTGAAATCCTCAATGGCAATGAATATTAATGCTACTATAATTCAGCATTTGGAAAGTTAGGATGTATGGCCAGGCTCTGACAACATGGGCTACCTACGGGACCCAGTTTCAACATCCTTTGCTCAGTGGGAAGATTCACTTCTCTGTTGAAGTAATCTTTCTTCTCAAATCTAGAGTACAGAAAAAAAAACACATTTGAGACAGGTTTTCACATTTTTATGAAATGCTTTTCATATTCATTCGAAAGGTTTGTTCATTTTCAAACACAGCACACAAAAACAACCAAATGAGCGCGTACCATTTTTTTAAATGTTTAAAGCCTTTCAGATTTAACTTAGCTTGTGCCATGCTGATTAAGCTTCTGGTGACTGAAAAAAAAACTACAAACTGTAAAATGCTAAAAAAGTGCTGTGAGAAACTTGAACCACTTTGACAGAAGAACTCAGAGCTTATTATTGAATGTTTTACAATATCCTTTTTGGATATTATGTTAATGAAACGTTAGAGAAAGATCCAACTAAACAATTAAGAACATACAAAAATTCTCTGATGTTTTATTTTAAAATGTATGCACATTTTGTCAGGCAGAGTGGGTGGCGCCCTACATTGGCCCTTGCACAGGGTGGTCATGGCTCTCCCCAGTGGCATCAAACCCCCAAAGGAGGTTGTAATTTGAGAGCGATGAGGGAGAAGGATGGCCAAACTGGTCTTTCCAATCCCTATATAAGATAACCTACAGTATCTAACAGGTCATCCGGTAACCTGATGAAAACACTGTCCCTAGCTGTAGTGCCTGCGGGAAAGTATTCAGACACCTTCACTTCCTCTACTTTTTGTTGTGTTAACACTTCCTAAGTTTGGCACTGTACACAGCAAAAAAAAAAAGCTTTCTCAGGAAATAATTGAACAAATCACAAAATTTGAAAAGAAATGGTGTGAGAAAATGTTGATTGTAACAATACAAAATATTCTGAAAACAAGCTACATAGTCTAATACAGGCAAAAACAATTCAAATCAGCCTAATATTCTTGTTTCCAGACTTATAAATCTTCTTGGCTAATTTTAAGTATCAAGTCGTGCCTGAATTAGACTACTGTATGTTGTTTTTTTCAGAGGTTTCTGTCCCCACACGGAAAACTCATGCAAAACATATATGTACATATATGTAGAGGATTTGTCAACATATATTTACATATGTGCCCTGAATATGTTTATGAAATATATAACTTGCGCTTCTCACAATATCATAATACAATGCATGTCATATATTTTAACGTTGAATATTATGTGTTAAAATAATGAAATATATGAATATGAGGTACATTAAGCATTTCTCATCAACACATCATGGAATTAACCTTCAAGACATTATTTTCCAGAGAAAAAGAGACTCATTACGAAAACAATATCCATTTTAACACAGTATCATGAATGCTATTCCTCTCTGTAAAAGTACTTCAAAGAAACGACTAGATAACATAATAAACACATGACAGGAAACAATAGAAATATGGAAATATATCAGGTAGATGTAAATGCTAAATGCATATTACCAACTATAATTTTGTCATTTATTTAAATATATTTACATGTATTTAAGACATATTAAAACATATTTGAAAACGGCCAAAATCAATGTAAATATATGTATGACATATATGGCCGTACATTAGTAATACATATAATACATATATTAGTGTATGTTAAAAAAGATATAGGCACATATTAAAAATACATGTTTTTGAAAGATATGTCAATATATAATACTTCCGTGTGGTCTAGTTACAAGCAAATGTTCATCACCCATTGGCGAATATGTTTTTGCTTGATTGTTTTTCTCATTTATGAGGAAGCACTTTTTGCAGTGTCTGTGCCCGCGTGCACGGCTGTGTTTGTGCGTCTATATGTGCGGACAACCTTCCCTGTGTGGGTGTACTCAGTGATGAAACAGGCTTGCCCTGGGTGACTCCACACTGTCTGGAATGGTTAGTGGTCTTAGAGTCCTCGGTTTACTCAGCGGTGCAGCGTTAGTAATGGCTGCCGACACTGGCCTACTTCTGCCGAGACGTCCGTCTGTCCGTGTCTTTCTGCCCGTGTGTCATTCCGCCAGGTTGTCGAACTGGTTGTCGAGCTCTCTGGTCTGGGAATAGAGGTCGGTTTTCTCCCACCACTCCACTCTTCTATCTTGTGTGAGTGTGTGTGTGTGTGTGGGTGTGTGTGCGATATCAGACCGGCGGCAGCTCGCTATTGATAAGCGAGTTAGGTCGCATATCTAAAGGTTAATTCAGGCACTGATACTGAATCTAAGTCTGCTATTTAAGGAGATACACTGGAATACATTGCCTAGCCTACCGTAGTATTCATACTGTAACCACAACACAGTCCATACAAAGCCTGGGATGGTGTCTTATTATGCAGCGTGTCACACAAACCCATTGACTCAATCAAAATCACAAGCGAGCGACAGCTTTCCCAAACCATTATTCACTGTATCTCAAAGTGCCGGTGTGTGAGAGTCTGTCTGGCTGGCCGGCATTATTTGAGCTCCACTAATGGTTTTCATTAGCAGCAGTTGATGAGACTGGAGGATGAGGCAGGGACGGGGATAGCTGGAGTCATCAAGGTCACATTCATTAGACATCACACAGAAGAAAACATGCACAAACTGGGAAGACGTACCATAGGAAACACTGGCTGGGAAAACGTACTAAAGGAAATTTTTCTGTTGCAAAATGTTTTTGCTACAGTTCGCCCTAAATGAATTGTCTCAACCCTGGGTGTCATAAGGACTTTGTCACGAGCTGGCAGTAAAGAGGTTAAATATTTGTTTGCATATTCAACAGGGACCAGGCTGACTGACAAAGGATCAGATAATGCTTCAGGTTGAGATGAAGGCTTGGGTAATCTGATCTTAGATATGGGGTAAAGAGAAATAGTTACCAAAAGCAGAAATAGAAAGACTTTCACATAAGCAAGAGAGACAGAGGGAGAGAGAAAAGGCAGAGACAGTGGAAGACAGAAATAGAGACAGACAGAGAGAGAGAAAGAGAGAGAGACAGAGGGAAACAGGCCGAAAGAGAAATAGACAGAGAAGAGGCGAGTGAAGGAGTTAAAAAGAGGACTTCTCTAGATGTGGCAATGAGACTAGCCAAACCCAAGGAGGAGTGAATGAATGAAATTGTGATGCTGGTGCACATTCTGTGGGACACACGTGCTCTGGGGCGCTTTCGCTCTCTTTCTTCTCTCTTTTCTCTTTCTTTCGGTCGTTCCTTCTTTTGTTTCGTTTAAAAATTAACGAGGCCCGGTTGGAACGACAGGCAGGCAGGGAGGACAGAGGGAGGGAGGGAGGCTGAGGGAGGGAGGGAGTCTGAGGTAGGTATGGCATCCGGGGTGTTCTGGCTCAGATCCCTGTCACATGCTGGCGCCATGGGAACACAGTGGCAAAGGCAGAGAGGGAGCGGGAGGGAGGGCGAGAGAGGGGGAACCAGGGCGAGAGAGGGGGAACCAGGGCGAGAGAGGGGGAACCAGGGCGAGAGAGGGGGAACCAGGGCGAGAGAGGGGGAAAATAACTAAAGAGGGGAAGTCTTTAACCAGAGGGCCACAGGGAGAAAGAAAGTCAAAGCAGAAGAGAGAAAGAGAGACGGAGGGTTAGAGAGAAAGTAACAGAGAGTGAGGGAGGGAGGGCAAGACAGAGCGAAGGTAAGAGGGAAAGAAGAAATAGAGAGAAAAGGGGAATCTAGAGAGTGAAAGAGAGGGAGGGAGATAGTGAGGGGGATAAAGGAAGGGAGAGATAGAAGGGAGATAGAGAGGAAGAGGGAGAGAGAGAAGGAAAAGCTCGAAAGAGAGAAAAGAAACCGAGCGAGTCAGAGAGTGGTAGGGAGACAGGGATCTCCTGGTCCATGCTGTTGCAGCAGGTGACCGGTTCTCCTTTCCTATGGCATGGCTCATTATCAGGGGGCCACAGCTGAGAACAATTAAGCCTGCCGCGCTGGAATAATTTAGACAAGCTCCACACTGCTCCTGGGCCCTCCAAGGTAGAGAGAGGAAAGGGAAGGCAGAGGACCATCTAGGGCCCCTCCACTGTGGAGAGAGGAAAGGGAAGGCAGAGGACCATCTAGGGACCCTCCACTGGCCCTTTAAACTCTTTCTCACTTTGAAATGCTTCATGAGCACATCAATACTAACCACTGAGCAGAGCCCTGAGCCGTAACACTGGAGAAGTAGCAGTACAGAGCTGGTAAAAGAAAAACAGGACTGGGCAGGGCTGAGCTCCTTTATTTAGGTTACCTGCTTGTTATCAATAAGCAAAAAGCTTATTTGCTGGGTCATGTAGTCCAAGGCCTCACATAAGGAAGTTAGCATACTCAGTCATTGAATCAGTCACTGTGACCCTTAGTTGTCCAACCGAGACAGAAGTCTGTTACTCCACCCAAACCTATGTTTTCTACTTCCCTCTGGACCAAACAAACCCATAGCAACCATCACTCAGTCCAAAACATATGGTAAACAATCATGTGTTTGTTCTTTGTACCAGGTATGTTGACTAAGAACACATTGTCATTTACACCAACAACCAGGGAGCAAATTAGGTTAATTGGCTTGCTCAAGGACATAACAACATGTTTTTTGTTTTGCCCCCTCAGGGTTTTGAACAAGCAACCTTTCAATTACTGGTCAGCTCTAACCGCTAGAATACCAGCCACAGATAACTAGTCAAACAAATATGTATCCAAGATTAAATCTAATTTAAACCCACAATATCCAATAGATCTCCAATTTATCAGTTCTAAAGGTGAAAGCTAATGAGCAGTCAGAAAAACAGGCAGGAAGAAATACAACAGTGTTCCCAAATAAGAGTGGTTCTGGTTTGGGCTTTTCGTTTGCCTGAATGCTGTGAACTGCATATGCTGGCTGTCATTAGGCCAGACTGCTGTTGATCAAAGCTGAAGAGAGGGAGCTCCTGCTGACTGGGAGTCTGAGGAGCACCGCCGAGGAGGGAGAAGAGGGTTGGGAAGGAGAGGGGTTAGGAGAGAGGGTGGTGAGGCCCGGGGAGGAGAGGAAGGCTGAGGAGGAGTAGATATTGGGGATGTGGAAGGAGAGACCGGGAGTGGATAAGGGTGGAATTGGGGATTGAAGGACTGGCCTGACTTTGGGCCTATTCAGATTACAATCATTTTTGACAACAATTTCATTTAAATAACATTTACATGATATGTTAAATAGAACAATTTTGAATGTACACTTACAATGAAAAAGTGTTCCGCTCACAAAGTTTGTCGATAACATGTACACACAGCTCCTTGTCCTGTCAAAATATGACAGGACAAAATATGATCGGTTAACTTTAGGTTAACATGTCTACAGAATTGGGTATTTTAATGAACTGAAGTTTGATCTCAGTAGAACAAGTGAATATGGTCACATTGATTAGAATCAATCCTAAGCATATTGAAAATGACTACAGTTTCAGGCAAAAGATAACACAATCTTTCATCTATAACGACATATTATATGACCTCATTCTATTATCAACTGTAATTATTTGACAAAATACACATATCAAATTAAAAACTTAAATTACATGTCAAATAGTGTTATTGGACAACAACAAAAACAAAACTCTGTTCCATAGCTACAGTGTTTTTATAGACAAATGGCTATATTTTCTAGTAAGTTTAACAGTCATGAAAAGTAGCAAGCTAACAATGTAGCTAAGCCAGCCAGTCCCACTTTATATTAAACAAAGAGAAAAGGATTAGGAATAACCAGTGCAGCATAAAAAATATCATGTTGCAATGAAAAGCTAGCTAGCTAACTGAATCTCCTTACTGCTGGAATGTACACACCTGATCAAAAGGAGCTATTGTTGAGTAAACATGCTGACAGGTAGGCATATTTTGGACAACAATTGGAAATGTCCTTTGACCTTCAAAGTCATCACTTAAGTGTCCCAGGCTACCTTGGAAGGTGACAATTCACATTCTCACCCCTTCACAATATGAATGAATATATTCAATACAAATCTCACAACAACTCTTGTTCATCTAAATACAACTATCATAGTGTAAATATCATTGAGGAGACCCTTTCCAAGCCATGTTAACTTCTGTGGCCACACCCCTTCCCGACCATGTTAGCCCCTGTGGCCCTGCCCATTCCCTGTCATGTTAGCCCCTGTGGCCCTGCCCATTCCCTGTCATGTTAGCCCCTGTGGCCCCGCCCATTCCCTGTCATGTTAGCCCCTGTGGACCAACCTTCCCTGTCATGTTAGCCCCTGTGGCCCCGCCCATTCCCTGTCATGTTAGCCCCTGTGGACCAACCTTCCCTGTCATGTTAGCCCCAGAGGTCCTGTCCCTTTCCGGCCATGTTAGTGCCTGTGGACCTACAGTACACCTCCCATTCCTCCAAGGCTATGCTGACAAAAGCGCTTTTCCTACAGGCCAATTGGATAGACAGCTGAGAAGGCCGGCAATGTAGGCACGATCGCACGCACGCATGCACACATGCACACACACACACACACACACAC